>OY986964.1:31690343-31717092 GCA_963920575.1 Narthecium ossifragum
CCCCTGTTTAAGCATTTCCCGCGATGCCCCCGTTCTCAAAATGCCCTCTGCCCTCGGCCTTCCTCAGGCGCCTCCTCCTCTTGTCCCCACGGCCACGTTTACCTCCGCCTGCCACCCGCTACCCGCTCCCTGCCTCGGCTTCCCGGTGTGAGTACTCGACTAGCTCCGCCGCCGCTACCGCCACCAGGATCGGAGGTCAAGGAGAACTCTATGGTACCTCCTAGGGGTCGCGGGAGCTATGGTCGGCGCCTCCTACGCCGCCGTCCCCCTCTACCGCCCGCTTTTGCCAGGCCACGGGCTACGGTGGCACCGTCCAGCGTCGCGAGGTAGGAAATCTCGTGCCATTTGATCATCTTGGAATCTGTTCTTTTTGTTGGATTTGATTTCATTTCTTGGTTTTACCTGGGATTCTTGGCGAAGGTTGGATTTTGTTATGATTTTTCTTGTTCTTGGGTGAGTTGGGTTTTTTTGGGTTCTTTGATCAAGAATGGTTTTTATTCTTTTGGAGTAATCGGATGGTGCATGGATTGTGACAAGGGGTGAGTCTCTGCAGAGTGTGGAGGAGAAGATTGCCCGCCACTCCCGAGATGGCAACGTCGCTTCTAGGTATGCAGTTCTTATTGGCTTTAAAAACAATCAGATTGTCATTGCCTCTTTCTGACTTTTGTGCCGATTTGTAGGTGATAAGCATTTATAGTCTTTTTGAACGATAGCATGTATTGAATGCAATTCTATTTTCCTACTTCGCAGGGAGATTGTTGTTCAGTTCAATGCTGATGTTGCTGATGGAATGCCCTGGAAATTTGTCCCCACACAACGAGAGGTTTGTTCCCTTTTTTATTACTGATCTTCTTTACTGTTGGTTCATGGCATTTATATGCCAATTGAGTTATTCTCGGCATATGTAGGTAAGGGTTAAACCAGGGGAAAGTGCCCTTGCATTTTACACTGCTGAAAATCATAGCTCGTCACCAATTGTTGGCGTTTCTACTTACAACGTTACCCCAATGAAGGTACTGAGTTTCAGAGATCATAGCACTTTCCTGTTTAACTAGTAGGTTTTAATCCAGTTGACTTGGATGATTTAGTTTCATTGAAGTTGAGTAATGTTAATGATAGGTCTCATACTCGTATGTTGCCTCTGTGACTTTTCTAAGTGGTGCCCAGATTAGATCCATTTTTTTGCATGAAACATTAGATGGTTATTTTAGTTCTTATCATCTTTGAAGTATTAAAAGGGAGTAATGTGCAAGAAGTATTGATGACTGGCCTTCTTAATGAGCTTTCTCGATATATTTTTATGCAAGACTCACAGACAATCACCTAAAGCCATTCTTTTCTGCCTATAGAATCTGTTCTTTCTATTAGTTCTTTTCTGTCTTAAATTTCGATGTTGTTGACTATGTTAGAGTTTATTACCTTAGCTTGTGTTAAATGTCTCAGATGAATGCAGGTCCTAATAAAAAAAATACTTATTATGGTTCCCCTAGTCTGGGCTTTTTTCCCCTGTTTAGTTCCAGCATATTGCTGCACTTTATGGTTGCATGATTCTAACTTACAGAAAGAATTATCTAGTAGTGAACATATTTCAACTGCCAGACTGTGTTCTGTGACATACTCACTTCCATTTATTTTTACCTTGCTGATTGTCAAGTTCTTTAGATTTCTCTGCCACTGCTTCCATGTACAATCACCTTGCCAGTTGTCAAGATCTTTGATTTTGCTACCAACATTCTGGAAAAAAACGAATTAGATTACTGCTTTATAGTGAACTCCACTTGTTGGAAATTGTTAGGATGAGATTCCCAGTAATGATATGAGGATTATGTTCATCCATGTAATGGCACCTCAGAATAGTTGAGATTCCTGGATGTATGCAATTTTTCACATAATAGAGTTTGTCATTACTCTATTTTTTTCATCTTTTTGTGAAACTTCCTTGCACCATTACATTCAGTTGTCTTCTATGACACCGTGATTTAATCTTACTGGCTCGACTAGTTTTCTCCCCTAATGTAACAGAAACGCCATTTAACATATGCTACACAGAAAATACCTCCTTAAACCAAATTATGTAGAAAGTGACCTCATCTAAACTTCTCATAGCTCGAAAAGTGTACATAAGAAGGCAGTTCCAGAAAATTTTTGTAAGCTAATATGAATTCTCCTCTTGAAAGTAGAAGTGGCAACCATCTCAGTTGTTGCCTTCACATTAGGTACATCCTTCTTTAGGTTTGAGAATTTTAGAAACATTATGCGGCATAATCTCTGACATTTTCATGCATACTGTAGTGTTGGTTCAACTCATCTAAACTGTGAAGATTAAAGGCTTAAGCTCTCTGACCCCATGGAAGCATTGGGAAAGGAACTTCGAATATGAAAATCTATGACCTCGTGGGTTGCTTGAAGATTTTTGGGAGATAGGCATGCTAGTGTAACTTTTGTTTTTACGTGTTGATTCTTGCGAGCATGATAAGTTAGTGGAAATCATTTTTTAATTATAGCAAGTTCCTTCATGGTTTAGCGAGGAGGCCAGATATCGTAGGAGAGATGAAAAGCAGATCCTGATATTGAAGAGACTTTAGCAATGGGATATCCAAGACATTGAGTTGGATTAGTTGAAATAGCAAGTCTTTTTAGACTTTAATGTACTTCCCTGTTTTCTTCTCTTCCTGGAGATATTATGTTGGCCAAGGGCTGATTCTTTCAGTACTGCAAGCATTATGTATTTAGAATAAGCTTTGGTTCACCTTTCTCTTTTCTTTGTTCTTGTAAGGGTCCCTTTTGCTTAGCTTAGCAATCTAAGAAGATATTGATGATGTATTCAATAGGATTGCCAGGGACAATTTACTTTTGTTTGATAAACAAACGTAAAGCAGGATGCATGTTTGAATATGCATGTGTGTGAGAAACATGTGAGTGCATAGTGTTAATAGAATAGTAGAAGCTACAGTCATCAAGGTCCAACAAAGTCACAGGTCCTTGGACGATGTCTAAATTTTTGGTAGGACCACCTGAATGTCATCTTGATATTTGCTGCCAGTATGACATACAGCAGCTTCTTCCTTGCATGTTTGTGTTGCTTTATGCATCAAATGGACTCACTCTTCTCCATTATACGATTTTTCCAATGTATCATTGGAAGGTTATGCTCAGCTGATTTAAATGATGGTTTGCAGGCTGCAGTTTATTTTAACAAAATACAGTGCTTCTGCTTTGAGGAGCAGAGGCTTCTACCAGGCGAGCAGATTGACATGCCCGTAAGCCTTTATTTCTTCCTTCTAGAGATGCCGATGCAATTAGAATTTTCTGAATAATGATGCCATGGATACCATTTCAGGTATTTTTCTACATTGATCCTGAGTTTGAGACAGATCCAAAGATGGATGGAATCAACAACATCATTCTGTCATACACCTTTTTCAAAGTTAATCAAGACAAAGCATAGCTTGCAGAGGCATTGCAGATGACTGGATTATCATGCTAAAACGTCATAATTCCTTTTCTTACGTATCCTGATCTCTTGTAGACAGGTCGGTGCTTTTTCTAGATGTAAAATATCGGCAGATGGGTTATTATAAGGGATTTAAACATGAGTCATTGGGTTCATTAGTGGACGCTGATTGAGAAGGATTCATTCAATTTGTCACGGGATAATAAAGGCAAGAGTGTGGTCTAAAATGGCTAAGCCCTTTGTAATTTGTTTTACTTGTATGTGGAATTTTTCCCTTTTTCTATAGCTTTTGTCTCTTGCCTATATATTGTTGAAGAATGGCTGATGTCCTTGTTCTTGTTTATGTTAATTGAGCCTATAGAGCTAGCTTGGGGAGGAATGGCATTCCCATTTTTTGTTTTAATTGAGCTTATAATCTTGGCTTTAGTGAGGCAATTGAAAAATCTAATTTTTGATGATCGCTTAACCTCACCCTGGGTTAGGGGCCAATTACAAAAAAAAATTTCTTTTTTGTTTTCTGAAATATTGTGCTTCCCATCTAAAAGACTAAAACTCGGATTATAGTTCACGAAATCAAATCCTGAACGAGTGGCATGATAAATGCGATTTTCCTACTCATTGGGATGACGTATGGAACGATGATGAGCCCCCCACCTTAATAGTAAATACCTCTTATCCGGATATTTGATGTAATGTCACAAAGATATCTTACATTCCATTGATTAACATTATTTGTTTTGAACATCAAATGTCTTTTGTCACAACTAACAAATCAATACATAGGAAATTTACCGTCATAAAGCCAGAGTAAAAGGCACAATTAATCAAACTATTAAAATTTTACATGATAGGCTTAGGTTGCTAACTTTTAAGTTTCACCCAACATTTGCAATGCCAAGAGTATTAAATTTTTTTTTATAAAAAAATACAAGAACACAATAACCCGCCAATATTCTTCTCCAAATTAATATTTCAATCTTTCACAACCAGATGAAGATTGAGGAAGAGACCATTCATTACTTACTTTGTTTGAGAAGAACACTTAACAAACATTAATTGAAAGGGGAAACAAAAAAGAACAGGAAAGAAAAATAACTCATATAATTGCACATACTCGAAAACCCCTGAATCAAAATGGTGTTTATCAACTAGCTACTTATTTAAGATGCCTCAAACTATAAATAGATTAAGTTTAGTTTATTCCTCATGAGGACTGGCCTTAGCTTCATCACTGTCAGCCATGGATGCAGCTGCAACAGCAACAGCAGCATAAGCAGAAGACACATTGCTAGTCGACGACGAAGCCGAGCTGTTCTTATGGTTGTGCATCCAAATCTTGAAGACCCTCCGGCAAACCCCGATCTCCCGGCAGAACCTCGCCATCTCCGCGTCATCATCCGCCTCTCTCCTGGGCAGCCGCCAGCCGATCTTCTCAGCGAACCACGCCATTCTCGCCTTCTGCTCCGCCGAGAACTTCGTCCTCGCCCGCCGCCTCGTCTCAGCACTCTCCGGGGAGTACCCTGCCAGCTGTGTGGTGCTGTCGACGGTGCCGACGTTGCCTACGACCACTTTCCGGTGGAAGTTTCTGTGGCAGCCGCAGGCGGCGCAATGGAGACCGCCGGAGCTCGTTTCTTCCGGCGTGTACTCGCAGCAGCCGTCGGCGGCGTAGGTGCCGAGAGTGGCGGCGTGGTTTCGCATGCATTCCCGGTAGATCTCCATTGCACTATGCAAATTCTCTCTCTCTTCTTTCTCTCTCTAAATATTTTGATCTCCCATTTACTAGTGATAGGCGAAGATGGTATATATGATCGCTCATATATCCTCTGGAAGCTAGTGTAGCTACATAACTGGCATTAGGATTAGTATAATATATGCCAACTCTTCTTGATCAGCCATGGAGATTGTTTAGAATGTATACTTTTTGGACTCAAGGATTCTGCACAGCCTTAACCCCCGTTTGGTTCGGAATAGGCTCAAGCGGTGTGAGGGGTAAAAAAATAAGGATAGTTTATGACGATAAGCTTAAATCATTTTTACCATTTGTCAAAAAAAAATATGGATAAATTAATGAATTAAGTTTGGGATAAGGATAAGAATTCTAAAGTGTATAAAATTTATATTATTAAGTTAAGTTTTCGGTATTTGTATGTTGAAACGTATAAAATTTATATTATTATATTATTACATAAAATAGAATAAAAATATATTATAATAAAGTATAATATTACTACCCTACCAATCCTGTTCAACGCCTCCACCGGCGAATCCCTCTCCTATCAACGCCCGCTTATTTGTCATATCCAGCAGACACCCGCTCCTCCGCCATCGTCGGTAACGATGCCCTCCCATCCTCCACTCCACCGGGGCGTATGGCTCGACGGTGTTGAGGTCGTTATTGTCGACGTTGTGGCCGTGACCGTCAGCGACGTACACGTGGCCTTCACCTATAGCGGACGTGAAGAATAATCATATCATCACATGACATAGCATGGTAACGTGGTATGGTCATACACGTCAATGCAACCCCATGCGGACCCACTTATATTAATATAATAATATTTATTTTAATATATTTATTAAAAAAAATATATAAAATAAATAAATTTTTGCATGATGTAGATCCATCATGATATGACATGTGGCATGCGGACCCACTTATATTAATATAATAATATTTATTTTAACAATATTATTTAATACACTACTCATATGAAAAATGTTTATACGTGGGCAAAAGTTTTTATACGCTCATAAAAATGCATACAAAAATGTTTATGGACTTACAAAAATATTTGTACATTAAAAAACAAACACGGACAAAAAACACGTAAACATTTTTATATTAATATAATAATATTTATTTTAATATATTTATTAAAAAAAATATAAAATAAATAAATTTTTGCATGATGTAGATCCATCATGATATGACATGTGGCATGCGGACCCACTTATATTAATATAATAATATTTATTTTAACAATATTATTTAATACACTACTCATATGAAAAATGTTTATACGTGGGCAAAAGTTTTTATACGCTCATAAAAATGCATACAAAAATGTTTATGGACTTACAAAAATATTTGTACATTAAAAAACAAACACGGACAAAAAACACGTAAACATTTTTATACCATTGTAAAAACACTTGTATGTATTTTTAGAAGCGCATAAAAAGTCTAAACGCGTAAAGACATTTTCCTACGCGTAGTGTATTAAATAATATCAATAACATATAATAATAAAAATATTAATATAAATGAGTCTGCATGCCACATGTCATACCATGATTGGTCCACATCATATAATTTTTATTTTATTTTATCATTCTTTATATATTTGCATCATTACAATAATATTAGAATAGATGAGATGGTTATAAATGAGAGAGAGAAGCTTAACCCCATTTTTGAGTTTAACCACTCTTAGCCCCAAAAGCTTAACCCCATTTAGCCATGTTTGGTTCCGGGATAGGGAATCCCTATCTCGGGTTAATCCCACTTTATCCCGACATGGCAGCCAAAAAACCTGTAATCCCCATTTTTATGCCCGCTTTTATCCTGATTCTTATCCTCATTTTTCAACCAATTATTAGTACATTTTCCCTTCTTTTCAACCAATCGTTACTACTTTTTCCCTGTCTTTCAACCAAACATTATTATTTTATCCTTACTTTTCGACAAAATACCATACATATTCCACTACTTATCCCAACATACTAATCCATATTCCTCCAATTCCGAAATTGCTTATCCCGCAACCAAACGACATCATAGCTTTGGGGATAAGGGGGATAACCCTCTTAACCCCAAACCAAATGGGGTCTAAGGCCCGTGTGGTACCGGGATAAGACCCAAAAAACCATTTTGTCATGAGATAGGAATCCCGGGATTCCTAAACCCATGATTGGAATGAGGGACTTGACTGTAAAATGGGGTATTATGGGGGGTTTCATGTAAAATTTTAATCGAATTAATGAATAATTTCTAATTTGATTGGTTTGAATTGAGCTACTATTTATTTTATATTATTTTAATAAATATATAATTAAAAATATTATTATTATATTAATATAAATGGGTCCGCATGGGGATGCATTGATGTGTATAACCATGTCACGTTATCATGCTATGTCATGTGGCGATGCGATCCTTTTCCACGTCCGCTGGAAGTTGAGGTCACGTGTACGTCGCTGGCAGCCACGACGCTAGCAAGAACACCCTCAACACCACCGAGCCATACGACCCGATGGAGGACGGGCGGGCATCGATGCCGACGATAGCGAAGGAGCGAGCGTCTGTCAAAAATGGAAAATAAGGGCGTTGATATGAGAGGAATTAGCAGGAGGAGGCGTCGAATGGGGTGGGGTGTTAATATTATACTTTAATTAATATAATATGTATTATTATATTATTAAGTCATTTATTAAAGCCAAGGTGAATATTTATGCATTATCATATTATTAATTTAGGTATCAATATTATTAATTTACTTTCCACCTCGTACCAATCCCTATTTCTATTTCACCTTTTTCATCCAATATTATTAATTTACTTTCCACCTCACCAATTCCAAGTAATCATTATCTCATTATCCTCACTTTTCAACCAAACACCAAAGTGAGATAAATTTTATCGCACAATTTATTCCGGATTACTAATCACTATCCCCTCTAATCCCAGAATAGACTATCCTGCAATCAAACGCAGAAGTGTTAGCTGCATGCGTGTATATGAGAACTTTCTTGTTATATACACAAGGAGAGATTTGGCTCAGTCTCTGATAGTTCCATTACAGCATTGTTTGTGAGTGGGTGCATGAGATGTGTCCTAAGAGAGGTTTTTAATAAGTAGAACACATTTTGAACATTAGTAATCACTAATCAACCTAGAAGCTTAAGTGATGGGAAAAGAGACTTTTAAGCATTTATAATCTAGTTTAACATAAATTGATAGGGAAAATTGAGTTGATAGGAATAATCTAGTAATCACTAATCACGTGTGAGCTCGAACAGTGTCAAACCTTATAATTAGCCTGCAAACTTAAATTGATAGGAAAAATTGAGTTAATATTTTACAATCTGATTCGACAATTCATGAGAAAACTAAGTAGCTAGTATAGCATTCCAAGATCTTGTAAACATCTCTTCCAATAGTATATGTCACCAGTTGGCCTAGTAATCAGGACTTCAGGCGCTGAAAACAATGGAAATTCTCTTGTTTGGTCATGTGAGGAAATAAAAGTACGTAGATCATGACCTATTGTCTATTAATAACAGCAAGAAGGTGAGCTGTAGCACTGGAGAGAGAGAGAGTTTATATCCAAATAGTTGATCAGCATGGAGAAACGGGAACACAGTCTTGGGGAAGTGGAGGCCAAGTAATACAGCAAAAGCATCCCTTGTTCTTTTCCTCACACTATACCGCTGCATTAATGTCTTTTTTAGCACTATCACATATATATACCTTATTGTTTTTAGGTCAAATAATACTTTGATATCCTGTAGTTTTCAGGATTTGTAGTTTAGTACCCTCATTTTTAAAAATCACGTAAAAGTACACTTGACTTTCAAAACTATGCAGTTTAGTGCCACCGCCCTAACGTCGTTACTAAGTCTGACGGTAAACCAGTCAATTTCATCAATTTTGACTTTTTTTTTTATTTTCTCAGGATTTGCTGACGTGAGAAGAGAGAGATTTATCAATTTTGACTTTTTTTTATTATTTTGACTAGTTTTTTGATGAATTTGCTGACGTGAAAAAAAAGTCAAAATTCAATTTGCTGACGTGATAAAAAACCTACCAAGCTGGCCATCGCCATGGCCATGAGCTCGGAGGTGGACGTCGAGTTCAACGACGATATGCGCGAGGCCTACCGGACGTGCATCGAGTTCTACAACGACGCCATCGACCACCTCCGCGACGCGCTCGACAACCTCAACTACAAGCTCTACGGCGAGGCCACCAGCATGCTCGGGGCGGCGCTCGACGCCGGCGACCACTGCGAGGACGAGGTCCCGCCCAGGAAGTTGTTCCAGAGGTAGTCCGCCACTTGCTGGGCGTCGTCGGAGGAGGTCAAGGTGTAGCCGCTGGAATCGCCGCCAAGAGAGAGGAGGACTTTAATGCCCATGCCCTGGCATATCTTGATATCGCTGCCGATGCTAGCGCAGCCGTCGGAGCTCGGGTCACAGTTGCCGGCGAGGTTGAGTTTTGGGGTTTGGTTGTTGCCGAAGGTGACGAAGAAGGCGAGGTTGACGTAGTTGTAGAGGCCGGAGGAGCATGTGTCGGCGAGGGTGCCCTCGTTGCCGTTCTGGCCCCAGTAGACGGCGATGTCGTCGGACGAGGGAGGCGAGGTCGTCGGACGCCGTCGAGAGAGAGAACATGGGAGATGCACACCATCTTTCCTCCTCCCTCCTCTCTCCTTCCTCCTTCCTCCTCTGTTTTTTTCTCCTTCCTCCTCTGTTTTTTCCTCCCTCCTCTGTTTTTTCCTCCTTCCTCCTCTATACTAGTGGCGTCGTTGGCGTCGGCATCCTCCGAGCTCATGACCATGGCGAGCGTGGTGCCGATGGCGGCTAGGCCGTGCATGTCGGCGCTCTGGCTCCTCCGGTCGCTCTTGAACACCTTCATGCAGAGTTCTTACTCGATGGCCTGGTGGGTGCTCTCCGCGGCGCGGTAGGCCTCCTCGATGCTCACCTCGCTCTTGCACGTGCCCCCGGAGGGCGGCGGGGTGGTGGCAATGGCGGCACGGAGGAGGCGGAGAGATACGTAGACAGTGAGGGGATCTACGGCACCGGCGGGGTGGTGCACGTGCCTCCTCGAGCACATGACGGACGGATCCGTGCTTCCCCACGGAGATCGTCGACCTCTGCGAGGGGATCTACGGCACCGGCGGCGGCGACGCTTACACCGTGCAGCTCGCCATTGAGGGACGTGATGCGTGCTCTCTCTCTCTCCCGTATCTCTCTCTCTCTCTCACTTCCCATGTCAGCAAACCAGTCAAAATTGAGGAAAACCGGTCAAAATTGAGCACATCTATTGGTTTGCCGTTAAAAGGCAGTAACGGCGTCGGATGATTGGTTTATACTGCACTATTATATAACTTGAAGTATTTTTTAATAATTGTTAAATTACGTGATATTAAATTGCAAAACTCAGAAACTACATGGTATCAAACTACTATTTGACTTTGTTTTTATTTTTTATTTAGCACATGGCTTGTTCCTGGCTAGCTCTGATCTTTTCTTTTGAGTTGCATGTATATATGCATGCATGATTAGGCTTCTTTTCCTTATCTATATATATTTATAGATTCAGAGGATTAGTCCTCCATTGACTCATGGATTGTTTAATCAAAAATCTTTTCCTTATCTCATGATCATGATTACATTATCCAGAAATCTGTAGTTGTTAAATTGGTGTCGTTGGGCTCTCATACGTGGTGCTGTTAAGAACCAGCTGATATATATATAATTATATATGTAAGAGAGAGTTACTCTCTCCTCCCTCGAGTAAAGATATGGGTTAATTATAACCTCCTTAACCCTCTTATCCTCGCACTTATCCTTAAACACCAAAAGTAATCATTACTATTTTATTCTCATTCCACTTATCATCACCATTCTATTTTTTCTTATCCCCATTCCTTATACCCCTTAACTCAGAATAAGCTAATCTTAAAATCCCTTAACCTCCATTAACCCGAAATAAACAATCCCCACACCAAACGCACCCTTACTTTCTCTTACTTATCTTTATGTGGAAAAATAAAATAGTAACATAAACATTTCTAATCATAAATTCAAATATTACGACAAATTTTTTGAACAGCTGATACTATACCGCTCAAACACATAAAAAAGAATGATTAACACCTGAAAGTTAATTAAAATAGTACTTATACAACAGGACATGGGTCCAGAAATCTTGGAGATCAGAGAAATTATGATATCTAGATATAATTATTCATACTTCGAATAATGATTTTTTGGGATGCATCTACTTCTCCACGAAGAAGGCTTTCAGTGGAAGGGGGCATCTAAGACTCGCTACCATATGATCCACAAACGTGGAAAGAAAGATTATATAATTGGTTATACGTACACTTCATCAACTTTACCACTTTCATATATTTTCCACCAATCAATTAACCTCAGATCCATGAATCTAATAACATGTCAAGTACATCTAAAGATTAATCTAATCATGACGTGATTCCATGTATTTGTACCGGAGAAGTGTCTCATGCCAATAACTAACATGCATGTTCATCTAATTAATCACCTACGTGCATTCAATTAAACTAGGAGATCATTTCCTTTAGTTTTGGGGTTAAAACCTTATTAATCAATAGTCTACAAGATAATATTGAGTATGTTCGGCGTTGCTCTTGTTTATTCATTGTAGGGATTAGTTTACATGTAATAATGGTAGAACTATAGTGATTTGTTCATGGCTAGGAGGAGCACACATGTCAATATGGACATGAAAATGTTTAGATTATGGACGGATAATTCATTTCGCTGCACACCGCCATCCAGCAAACAGCTTTATTAATTGGCAGATATTAGAAAATATATATTGAGGCATTTTTTCATTTGATAACTATTATTAGTTTATATTCTCGGGCTTAGCTTAGACCGAACCAATTAGGATATATAGATCAAAATAACACAAACTTATATATGAACCAATTAGCAAAGCGTCCATGGTCTCCTCCTCTCACTAGCTTCTCGACGTTTTCCCAATCATTTTGGGAGATTTCTCACTAGATCCCGTCGTGCATTACTCTTACGACCATTTTCGTTTGGTGTTTTCCCTCCGGTACTATGCCGTCTAAGAAGAGGGTAGCCTCCAAGGGTGCTTCCTCCTCAAAGGCCGGTGCTTCTACCTCGCGGGTAACCACCAAGGGTGCCTTCACCTCCGATGCTGGCTCTTCCTCCTCCAATGACGTCGATGCATTCGTTGCATTTCCACCTAGATCTCAACTCCGTCCGATGGAGAAGATGGAGAGAAACCCTAAACCCTCTTTCTAATCCCGGTGGTTAGGTTATAGAATCCCGTCAATTAATCAACCAAACCCACCTTCATTCACAGGATTCGTCAAAGAAGGGTAGAGCTAGGCGAAAAGGGAGAGGAAAGACGCTCACGTGATATTTGGCACGTGAGCGGTTTTCCATAAAGAGAGATAACACCATCTGAGGTCAGACCCTGAATCGCGCCGTCACACAAAATATGGGGTAGTAAACTATATTTTTCAAACTACAGGATAGTAAATTGCCATTACAATACTAAACTATATGGTATCAAAATACAAATCCCCCATATTAGAAATACATAATTTCCTTTCTCTCCTATCTGCATATGATTTCAGACAATAGCTAGACCATTAGGACAATTTTCTCGTGTGATGACACATGATCATGATATCACAGCAGAGATCCAGTATATCTTTATAGCCTTCAGGACATGATATCAATTTTAGTTCAGTTCTTTAATTTGTTAAAACCAAGATTATAGCTAGACTTGTAGAAGTAGCACTCTATTGTTTTTTTTTTTTTTTTGAACAAGTGAGCCAACAGGCTAGGCAAAGTTACAATAGAGAACAAAAAAACACAAAAAAACTACATCAAAATGGAAAATCACCCGGATACTCAGATCCAGGTGCAAAGACCCAAGATCGACACCATGCATGCCTCCTCCCCAAGCCGGCCAAGACATCTGCTTGATCCACCAGGTTTCGATGCACATATCTGAATATGGAAACCTCAAAATGGGCAGAGATACTACATATATCTCTAAGCAAAAAAACAAGCTCAGCCGGCCAACTTAGCCGCCCATTAACACAGTCAATCAAAAATTTAGCATCTGACTGGATTAAGATCCTTGTGCACCTAAGCTCACAAGCAAACAAAATAGCCGTGTACAGCTTCCTCACACGATTGCGCCTGTACAGCTTCCGAAACCGCAGCCCAAACTGAGTCATCATGTCTCCTTAGCACAATCCCAATTCCGGCCAACCCTCCAAGATAAGAACTGTGAGGCCCACTGGGTCTACCGTGGGACAAGATGCCTGCGCCTGGAGGGCGGGGCTGAGTCGGGTAGCCGGGTAAGTAATCCCACAACGCCTGGGTATGGTCCGGGGTTCGATATAAGTATATAGTAAGCCCTTATAAGACACAACGCGTTTTAAAGCCGTGCTGGCAGTGATCTGTCAGAAAACTCCAAGGTTAAGCGTGCTTGCCTTGGAGCGGTCCCGGGATGGGTGACCCACGGGGAAGTTTTCCCAGATTTCTGCGGTGAGCCAAAAGCGGACAATATTGTGTCGGGTGAGGCCCTCGGGTGGATCCTGGTCGGACCGGGAGCCCGGGGCCGGGGCCCAGTGGAGGGCCGGGGCGTTACAAGAACCATCTGTTATTGCTAAACAAATCTCTTCCTGCTCCACAAGATTAGCACCCTGAATCAGGAAAGCATTCTTCTGGTTACAATTCCTCCAGTAATCACCCACTAGTCTTCTAACCTTCAGAAATAGAGTACCTGCGTCCACTCTAACCGAATTGAAGATTGCCTCATTTCTGGCCTTCCATAAAGACCAAAGCCCAGCATAAACCAAGGATTTAAGCCATCGAACATGAGAGGATGAGGAGGAGCATTCCAAAAGCTGGAGCATGGCTTGAAAGCTGAATCCATACATGTTAGCAAGAAGTAACAAAAACCAAAGGTTCCTGGCAACTCTACAATAGAAAAATAAATGCATTGGTGATTCTTGTTCCTCCTCACATAGAGGGCAGTAGTCCTCAGATATGAGTCCTAGGTTCCACAACACATCTCTAGTAGGAAGCCGACCATGTAAAAATTTCCATAAGAAGAATCTGATGCGCGGGCTTGCAGGAATTCGCCAAAGATTGAGCCAAAGTTGTCTTGAAAAACCCAAAGATCCAATAACTGAGAAAGATTCAAGAGTAAGAAAGGTGTAGGCTGACCTAGATGAGATCTTCCCTGATGGACAAAAAGACCAATTCCCTGAATCATGATCGCCAATAGGCACAACACAAACCTGCACTGCCAATTCCAATCCAAACAATTCACGCAACAACTCAAGATTCCAGGTGTCATTGATCATAACATCGCCAAGAACTAATTCTTCCTACTTTTTTCCATAGACAGCGAATACATTCAATTGGCAAGGCATTCTACACAAGGCATCATCACCAAACCAATGATCAAACACCAAACTTACTTTGCTATTAATACCTGGGTGGAAGAACAAGCCTTGTCGAAGCCATTTAACAGCCCTACAAATAGATTTCTAGAAAACTGAGGAAGAACGTCGACAATGTATAGGAAGCAAGAAAGATGTCCAGCTATACTTTGCTCTCATCATGGAAACCCAAATTGAAGACTCCTTATCCAGTAAACGTGCTGCTCGCACCATAGTCAATGCACGCTGCCATGTTTTAAGATCCCTAAGCCCAAGGCTACCATGCTCCAGCGGCCTCACCTGTCACACCCCGACCCAGAAAACCCATCCAGGACGGGGCGTGAGGGTCCTATCACTATTCATCTTCAAATCGGCGTGATACAAAGCGGAAAAGACGGATAATTTAAACAATTGTATTCCAGAGGCGAACAGATTCAATTACAATATATCATCAAGTTGTACAATTTCAAAGTTCCAAAATACAGATTTATACAACATCCCAAAAGTCCTCAAAACAGTTTACAACAACATATATAAATATCCAAAATGTACAACAGATCATCCTCCAGCAACCTCAAGCGCCCCTGGATGTACTCGCGCCGCCAAAGGCTGATCCTGCCGGCTCCACGGACGATGAACTGCCGCCTGCACCTGCAAACGCAGCCCGGGTAGGAGTGAGCAATAAGCTCAGTAGGGTTCTACTCTACGGCACACTGAAAGGAGGAAAACACCAACAGTGTTGTCTCCCAGCCTAACTCTAACGGATGCCACGGGTCCCATAACCCAGTTGATGTCCCAAGGGTTCTTGTCATGAAACCTCTCTCTTGAACAAGTTACCAGGAGGCCAAGGAACAGTAACATACAAGATCACCCTTACCCAAGCTGGAGTACCAAGCCTTGGGGAACCACATCGGAAACACATCAACATCCATCCTTAGCACTCGGATTTGGAAGACAACACGACCTCTAAACATCAAAGAAACCGATCCAAGTCAACTATCGCAATCCTCAATCACAAGAGACTTGATCATACAATCACACCCTACTCCTGACTACCCAGCCACTGCCATAAGGCTAGATCCGAGCTACCCGAGAGCCTCGGATCGGCGACCCAAACCATCGCCCGCCTAACCTCAAATGCCTCTAATGCATACAATGCATGAGCCTAGGCAAACATCTATCCTAGATGTCTCTACATGCCACATCAACAGTTACACGTTCAACAGATATACAATAGCCCTCGGCACTCGCCAGCAAGAGGCTAAGGTTCCACAATTCCTCATTAACTAGCACTCATAGCTAGTTAATGGCTAAGCAATCAATTAAGCATTTAATTACAACAAACATGTATTAAATGCAAGTGAAACCTTAGATTTACCCGAAAAGAGAGTTATTCGAATCGATTCTCAAACCTGATGAAAATCCTTTGAAAACCTCATCAAATCCCCCTACATGCTTGCCAACATGTTTAAAGATCAATCACGATTGAAAGCCATTTGAGAAAGACCAGAAAACACTGTTTAATGGCCCACGGACGATGTCACGGTCGATCCTCCGATCGACCGTGAGGCCACGGACGATGTCACGGTTGATCCACCGATCGACCGTGAGGCCAAAACGAGGAAAACCACATGGGCGACGGTCGATCGGCCCATCGACCGTCGGGAGCCCAAACCGAGACAGAGCCTCACGGACGATGCGACGGTCGATCCGACGGTCGACCGTGAGGCAGGATGAAAAAGAGAGAAAACTCACGGTCGATCGACCCATCGACCATGGGAGGCTAAAATCCCGACAGAGCCTGACGGTCGATGCGACGGTCGATCCGATGGTCGACCGCCAGGCCCAGAAAGCGCAAATCAACACTTGACGGTCGATCAACCGATCGACCGTCGAGCCCCGAAGGAGCATAACTACGCTTGACGGTCGATGCACCGATCGACCGTCGAGCCTCAGGCACAGTTCCTCAGAACAGTGCCGGAAATCCAATTTCTTGGATTTCAAGGATCAAATCTAGTTGGAAATCATTGAAACTTTGCAAGCATGCATAAAAGATGATGAGCAAACCAATGGTACAAAGAAATCATATTTTCGACGGTTAAATCATCAATTTAGGTTAAAATGGCTGAAAACCGATAAACGGCGAGAATACGGAAAACCAGCCGTTAAGATACCGAAATCGCAACGTAGGAATACTGAAAACGAGCCACACCATAAGTGCTACAAGCTACACAACATTCTAACAAGTATTCCTACAGCGAAAAGGCATAAATCCTATCCTAGGAGAACCCGATCCAAAGATCGAGGTAGAAACAACTACTTGAAGAGATATGGCAGCTCCTCCACGCATCCCTCAACTCCGATCGCCGGAATCCGCTCCTCGAAGCCACGCCTCCGAATGCCCTAGCACAGCCGGCCGCAGGAGAGAGAGAAGAAAGAACGCAGGAGAAGAAGAAAAGAAAGAGAGAGAGAAAGGAGAGGGGTTTAAATAGAAAGCTGGAATCCATCACAGCCGTCCGATTCTATCTCTCCCGATCGAGCTCCGATCCTCCGATCGGACGCACCCTAAAGGTTCTAATCAAACACATACATCAATCAAAGGCCATGTGTGCAACGCGGGTGTGAAACTGACCACCAGGGGGCATATTTACCAAAATGCCACTGGGGTCAAAAGCAGCGATGCGATCAACCGATCGCATCCCAAGGCCAACCGGGCCAAACCACAAACCCAGACCCTCTACCTAACGCGGTCGGACCAGGTTGGAGGTACGGGTCCTCACATCACCACTGACTGCCAGCCCACCCTACGTAGGCTCCTTTTCTTTCCTTGCCAGATGAACTGCCTAATTAAACCCTCCAGGCTCGAAAGAACTCCCGCTGGTACTCCAACCGCAGACATGTGATGAACTGGGGACGCTTGAAGGATACTCTTTGCAAGAACCACCCTCCCAGGTCCAGATAACTGACAAGCAGACCAAGAAATAATGCGAGAAATAACCTTGTCTAACAACCCAGCAAAATCTGCTGCTTGCATCCTTGAACCAGAGATCGGAACGCCAAGATAAGACCATAAAGTCTCTGAATTTGCCTCCTGTACTCCCAGAATCCTGCGTAATCTTTCTTTACGATCAGATCCAATCATGGGAGAAAAACGCACACTAGACTTTGAGTCATTCATACGCAGTCCAGAAAGAAATCCATATCTAACTAGAATCTGCTTTAATTTACGAGCTTCACCACAAGAGGCCTCAGTAATAAAAAAGCAATCATCAGCATATAACAAGTGGGAGACACTGAAAGACGCACCACGGAATTTAAGACCTTTAAGACCAGAACCAGAGTCATTAAGAAGACAAGAAAGGACCGACTGCACCAGAACAAATATGTATGGTGATAGTGGATCACCTTGTCTAATCCCGCGCTGAGGAGTTAACTGTCCAAATGATCTCCCATTAATAATGAAAGAGAACATCGGCGAGGTAATGCAAGCCATGATCCATTGGATCCTTCTCTGAGGAAACCCCATCCTTGCTAGAATGGCACGAACAAACGGCCATCTCACCCTATCATACGCCGACTGAAGGTCAATCTTGAGAGCCATAAGAGGCCTAGTCCGCGGAGCCTTATCAAGAGAATGAAGGATCTCACACGCTGAGGCCACACTATCAAAAATACACCGTCCCGGGATAAAAGCAGTTTGCTCCGGACCAACTAAGTCACATAGTAGGGGCTTCAATCTTGCAGCAAGAATAGAGGAGCTCACTTTGTAACATACATTACATAAACTTATTGGGCGAAACTCTTTAAGTTTCCTCGGGAAGGCCTTCTTAGGTATCAAAGAAATAAACGTTTGAGACCAAGTGGAAAGTAGAAAACCCCGGCGAAAAAACTCCTGTGTTGCCAAAACCAATCCTGGTCCAACTGAACTCCAATGATTTGCAAAGAAATCGGCTGTAAAACCATCTGGGCCTGGGCAACAATCCTTTTTCATAGCAAAAACCGCTTGTCTGACCTCTTGAGCAGAGACATCTGCCAGCAACATCTCGTGGGCTTCCTCACTAATCATAGGGAGAGTCGGCAAGGCAGACTCATCAAACAGCTGATTATCCTCCCATAACTTCCGAAAGAATTTACATACCTCTTCATGGATCTCCTCTGGTTCCTCTGCCAACGAGCCATCCTCCCTGATCAGATCCCTGACTTTTGAGCGATGAGATCCTGAGGAAATTACTTGGTGGAAGAATTTGGAATTTCTATCACCATATCTAATCCAATCTCCACGAGCTCGTTGACTTGCCGCAGTAGCTTGCCTCGAAATTAATGCCGCAATTTGGTATTCCAAGCAACACATATCCACCCTATCCTGTGCCGACAATGACCCATCATCCTCCTTGCGATATAATTGCTCCAAACACAGATTCAGGCGGGCTGCAGATTGAAAAATGTCTGAACCTGGTCTTCGTCTCCATATCTTCACCACCTCTTTAAGCTCCTTCAATCTAGAGGTCATAACGTAATGGGCTGCACCATGAGAACCTCTGTCCCAAATCTGTTTAACCAGTAAATTGAAGGCTGCCTCCTTGCTCCAAGAAGTATTCAACCGGAAGACAGGATTCCCCAAGGTCCTTCGCTGGGATTCCAACGACAATAGCAAGGCTCTATGATCTGAATGCATCCGATGTAGATGTTTGACTGAAGCCGAAGTAAATTTCTGTCTACACTCTATTGTGGTTAACATCAATAGTTGGTGATTAATTTAAAGTAATTCACAACTATATGTTGACATTACTCGACCAAATAACAACGCTTAGGTGCATGCAATGAGGAGGCCGCGGGGATGTCGGAGAGCATCACTTTTTGAAAATTATGTGTTTTTATTAAATAGAATGAGTGGATAGGAATTAAAGTGGGTTTTTAAAAAAAAATTGAATTTGAAATAAGTGTAGCATGTAATAACTCAAAATTAATCATCATTAGTATCTAAATTTTTAAAATCTTCTTCAATATCATCACCGAGATTTTCAATTCTATCTGTTGTATCATCCCAGTCCTTCAAGTAATGCCTCATGTATATCCGGGTTTAGCCTACTCCATCATTTATCAAGTACATTGCCACTTGCACTAAAAGCAGATTCCGATACTAATGTAGACACCGGAACCGTTAGTAAATCACGTGCCATGATAGAGAGCACATGATGATTATTCTCATTTGATTTCCACCATGCTAAAATATCTAAATCATCAATATTATCAAGGGGTTCATATATTCCGTAAAGCTAGTTTCCATATATCTATTAAGTTCGACTCGATTGGAACTGATTGTATATGTCTTTTGTTTACCTTTGCGTGCCAGCAACAACCATGTAGCATTTGAGGCCATGCTGCTAGAAGAGTATGAACCAGAAGAAAATAGATAGAGAATAAAAGTTGTGATGATGAATGAAGAATTGAGGGGTATTTATAGATTTTTAATTTCTTTTATAATGACCATAAGGCCATTAAAACTAGCTGTTTTATGACCATGGGAAGGGACATTCCTCAAAACTAGCCGATTTTTGGCGGTCGGGATGGACAAAATGGTCAAATTTTAAAAAATATAGCTGTTATCTTTTACATAAGGTTTGTTTTTATAACGTGACATATGAGTCATAATCTAAGTCATAAAACTATGCATATGTGAAATGTACACGTGGTATAGGATTGTAATTAAATAAAAAGAGAAAGAAATGATAGTGTGGGGGGGGGGCAAGGGGTAATGTCACGTCATAACTAATCTCTCACGTGGTGAACATGTGACATAAGATTGGTAATTAGAGAGAGAGAGAGGGAAGTGAGGTGGGAGTGGTTAGCCTGCACGTGCCATGGGGTCCACCTATTGTACCTATAACAGCTGTATTGTTTGAAATAAAATGATAAAGGTATCATTTGGCCCACTTGGCGGCCTATGGTCCTATAGGGTGCTGGCCCAGGCGTGCCGGGCTGAGCTCTGGGGCCTAAAACGCTGGCCCGGCCAGCCCAGTCCAAGGACGGATCGCCATGCCGGACCTGCAGGCTGGGCTTTGCCATGCGGCAGGCTGCCCGCGACGTGCTCTTATGGCCTGGCCGGATTGACACTCCTGCCTTACGTCTGCCCTATTATCACCCTTAACTACGCCATCTCCTATGTATGACATGCAGCCACAGAGGCCTCTTGTCCCCCTCTCCTCCCTGTACCGAGAGAGAGGGAGAGAGTAAAAAGAAGAGAGCTCGCTGGCCATTTAAAGAGGGGAGCACGTTGGCCGAGGAGAGCCAACACCCCACCCTAAAACCCACTCGTAACTTTTCTCTCTTCCCCACTATACTCGTAGCTCGAGTGGTGAAACCTGTGAATGGTTTCACAGGCACTACTTCGACCCCCTTAATGCCACTCTCCTGCTGTCTCTTCTCTTGTGGTAAAGATGCTCGATCTAGAGAGAGAAAGAGGAGAAGATAGAAGAGAGAGAGAGAGAGAGAGAGAGAGGGGTTTGTCTTTATAGAGAGGCACTGAAAACTATGGCGTATGCTTTGATGCAGCAGCTAGGGGTACATGATCTCGTGTGTTTTGCATCACACACAGTGGAGATCTAGAAAGAGAAACCAAGCTACAGATGGGCCTCATGATCTGTTTTTTGGATGTGAGAGAGTTAGAGGGCCGTGGCAAGTACCATTGCAGCAGAGATCCACTTCTCTCTCATCTAGACCTCAAGCTAGCTAGACATGGACAAGCAAGCTAGACATGGACGAGCTAGCAGTATAGTAGTGCTCCTTCCACGTACTGTACGTGGGACTACTGTGGGTTTGGAACACCACATTATTGGATCTAAGTCAGTACGCATTACAGTGTACATCCTTCTATTCAGTGCCCCCGCGCCCCCCCTCCCCACCCCACTCACTCACTCACCTCATGTGCAGCTTCCCACAGTAAGATGAATGCCATGGATCCATGAGCAAAGATCTCCATCACACTTCCAAGATGCCCAACAAGAGAAAGAGAACAAAAAGTTCAGCCATCAACCCTAATCTTTGTAATATTTAACATGCGTACGTAAACTGTTTTACTATAAACAGTTGTCAGTTAACCCCAGTGGTTGACATGTATAGGGTCTTTGGTCATATAGATCAGACTAACAACGACAGAGATTTGCAGGTGTTGTTCTCGTAAAGAGGAATCCTTTTCTATATATATATATATATTTCTCGACTCTAAAAACTATGAGATAATTCAACATATAACAGACAAAAACAATTACCATCAATTCTTCATATGATAATGATCAAGGGAGAGAAAAAAATTAGAACAACCAATCACATATATCTGATGGAGAGAAGCAGTAATTCATGAAAAGATAAAAAAAAAAAAAGGAAAACCAAGTTGAGACAAATTAATGGGAGCTATGTGTTGGAATTGTTCTGCTGATCATGCTGCCGGTCGTCGTCCTCACCTTCGACTCCGGTGATGACCGACGACATGTGACTCGCGGCGAGGGAGCCATCGTCGGCGGCCATGGCTGACTTCGCCCGGAACTGCTTCTTGCAAGCTTGGCATGTGATTTGGAGAAGTATGGAGTTGATCTGCTTGGTTGCTTGGTCTTTCAAGATGTAGGCTTTGCGGAGCTCTGCCTGCGCCTGTTGCCGGATTCTCTTGGCATTGGCGAACTCCTCCTCGGCCAACTCTATCTGTCTCTTTGCCTGCTCCCTGGCTTCCTCCGCCAGCGCCTTCTCGGACATGGCCAGCTTCAGCTGCTCGCTGGCGTCCTCTTTGAGGATGGAGGCGGCTGGCATTGGCTCATCGCCGCCGGGGCCGATCGAGAGCTGCAACTTGGTGGCGTGGGCTTCGTCGGAGGTGGGGGATAGGGTGGAGGACGGGAGGCAGGATGGCTGAGGGTTGGACACTACTGGGAGGAGCTGGAGCTCGAGGTTTCCAAAGCGGCGGCGATGATTGGATGGCGACGGAATCGGATCGCCGTGAAGGAATACTGCAACCCCGGGCTTCGGAATTCGGAGGCTTGACCACGTCGCCGCCGCTGCGCTGAAGTTGGTCTCGCTTGAAGGGCTCGGGCTCGAGGCCGTCCGGGAGAGGCAGGCGGGCTGCGGCGCTTGCAGCTCGGCTCTAGTCCGGCCGACGTTGCACGCATCCTGGTGTTCAATGAAGCTCTCCACTCTGCAAAAAAAACAACCAAAATTAAGTAGCAAAAACTAACGAATCAAAACAAAGATTTTTTATCAACAATAACATGAGCAAATTAAATTATTTTTCACATCAATGTGGGTTACAAGAATAAATGTTAGAAAGAAAGGAGGGAAGGATCTGGAGAACAATCCCTGGTCTGGGTTTTAATGAGCATTTAATGAGGTTGGAGTTTCAAAACAAGCATGAGAGCAGCCGATATATGATCATTGTTGTGGGAAAATGTTTCCTTGATAAAAGATCTAGGGATTCTGACACTACTCATCTAATCAAAATCCTACATCGACTGCAGCAATCTCAGGTTCCATATATACCATTAACTCATCCAAATAAAACCCCAAAAAAATAAGAAGAAAACATGTGATCATAACTCTGAAATCCAAGACTCTGGAGTTCTGAAATAAAGCTAGCAGCTGCATGAAAGAAACCATAGGGAATTGTGCAGTGAATTCATGAGTGTGCGCATCCATGCCTACCTCATGCTGTGATCGATCCCTCTCACATGTAAATTAGCAAACAGATTCAAATTAAGCCATCATCATCTTTTCTCTGCATCAAACTTAATTTATAACTAGAAATATAGTTGGATATATATACCGGGAGAAGACGCGGCCGCAGTCGCAGGAGTGGCCGCGGGTGCCGCAGGTCTTGAGATGGGCCTTATAGTCGGACTGGACGGCGTAGCCCTTGGAGCAGCGGCCGCAGACCCACTGCTTGTGGGAGCTGTGCTTCCGGCGGAAGTGCTTCTTGATGCCCACTAGGTCGCCGAGGGCGTGGCCCGGATCGTGGTGGAGGCAAGTGGGCTCAGGGCAGACGTAGACGCGCCTCCGTGCGGCGGCCGCCTCCCCCGCCGCCCCGGGCTCCCGCTTCAGCAGCTTCCACGGCACCTTGTGCCGCCGCCGGTGCATCTGCAGGTTCTGGTCCCGCTGGAACCCCTGCCCACAGATCTCGCAGACGTACCGGTCCGACTCCATCAGCGTCCGCGGCGACAGCGACACCACCTCCGAGTCCGGGTCTGCAAACAAATCAATTAATACTACCAATCGATCTCTCTTCTTGATAGACTATACAAATATAAACTCGCACTCAGCAGTGACACTATTATATATGGATGGAAGGATTAGCTAGCTAGCTAGTTTGTGCATGAGTACCAGGCGTGCCGGCTGGCCGGCGCTTCCGCTTGTTACTGATGGCATTGTCGGCGGCCGATGACTGAGCGGCCGATGGTGGTGGTGCCGGTGAAAGGGCGTGGGATCTATCACTGAGCATGGGTGACGCGCTTTATGTGTCTCTATCCCCTCTATAGCTAGCTATGACTCACCTCACTACAAGAGAGCCAGGAAGGAGAGCTATATGATCAATCTGCATACATGAAGGACGGAGCTAAAGGTATATAAAAGGGAAAGGGATGGGGGTCTAGCTATGGGGTTGGATGCTTAATCGGATAGCTATATTTTAGAAGGTGGCCATCTGTCTCTGATCTATTGCATACACAAAGAGCTCTGGGTTGAGTGAGGAACAGCTTTATTTTGGGGTTTAGTACTGAATGGATGGGCTCCTGGTGAGGACTCAGAGGAGATAGTGTAGATCATAGCTGTTGGGGAGGAGATATATATAGATCATATATGATCATATATTGTGTTGTAGTTGTTTGGGGTTGTATGAGTGTAGGGATCCTGGCGTTATTAATAAACAAAACGTTTCCTGCACAATGAGAGAGAGAGAGAGAGAGAGAGAGAGAGAGAGAGAGAGGGTGGTCTGACTCGATCACATTACTTGAAACTTGAGCCCACCACATTTGGCAGAGAAAAAACATCCTTACAAAGAAACAAATAGCCCTCATAATTTCATCACACCTTTGCATCAGTAATTTGCATTGCATATTTGCATTGCATGCATTAATGCAAGACCTGACCCAAATACACGTGACTACTCTTCTGTCTGTCTCTCTCTCTCTATACCCTTCTACGAGTTGTGCTCATACCTCTACTGTACTTTAGTATATATTTCAACAAGTGTACATGAAACCTGCAGCTTTACTCATTAATTCTATCCTTCAAAGACTTGAATGAATACTAGTCTCTCACGCATTAGATTGCATTCAAGAGCACTTGAGAAGCATTATACGTACGTCTAATGTGTACAAAGCCCGAAGCCATGCGTGTGTCAATTTGTTGGTGGGCGATGGGTGCTGCAAGAAAGAGAAGGATGGCCCGCGGGAGAGCTCAGGCTATTATTAATCTCAATATCTCTCTGTCTCTCTCTCTCTCTCTCTCTCTCTCTCTCTCTCTCTCTCTCTCATATGTATATACACCCCAAGCCGACAGCGAAAAGGAGTACTATGTATATACACCCCAAGCCGACAGCGAAAAGGAGTACTGTTTTACAACATCTCTCATACTTTGCTTTGTAAGTGCTAACATACAAACCACGTTATATATGGATTATACCCTGATTTTTCAGCCATGAATATTGCTCATAAACAACATTTTGGAAATCATAATAAGATGTAATAAGATAATTAAATAATGCTAAGCTCTCCTTTTGATTCCTTTCAAGTTTGGTGGTAAATCAACGTACAGTTCCTAATTAGATTGATATATTAGTTGCTTACATTTGTTATTTCTCCATCATGGGACCTTTTTTGTTGTTCCATCTTTAGGATAGATTAAATAGATAAGATACAAATGATTCCTTGGCCCATCCAATGAAAATAGTGGTCTAATTAATCTGATCAATAGATACAAATAAATATAACTAGACTATATACTATTCTTATTGAAACAAGGTTGAGACACAAGTTTGGCACTGTATCTAACGTGACCAAAAAAAGTGGCATTGTCCCCTTAAGAAACAAGAGAATAGCTTGATTAAAAGCAAACCCCTAGTTTACTTGGATACAATAATCAAAGAAAGGATTGTTTGTTTGCTCTTGTTTATTAGGATTAAGGAAGCATGGCAGGATGATGGAATTAAAGAGGATTCTAATTCTCACATGAAGCACAAAGGGATCATGTCGCCGGCAATCATCCAACCCAGGCGTCTCCGATCCCGAATCTAATCATCAATTGTTAGTTTAATCTCTTTTCTAAGATCTCATCTTTCATCTTTTCTTGTATTTAATGCTTTCTAGTCCTTCTTTTGTGCTTTCTTTCAACTTTACACTGGTATGTGCACATGTGTGGCTGATGAGCAATTATGTTAAACTCCATCATTAATTATTTGGTTAAGCTATTCTAATGATTCATCGAGCCGCCGGAGCACGTTAGGCCCAGCTTCTAGCCTCCAACCAGGCTCACACGTGGATCCACACCAAAGGTGAGCACCTTAACACCGACAAACGTAATATATGCTTGCCTGGACATTTTATGCTGGCCTACTGAAGCTCGGTAGAACCACAAGGCCTTATTAGGGTTTTTATCTACACATTTGGATACATGGTCAGAGCATTTACATTTCACATGCTCTCGAATTGATAGGAAGATACCGATTGACTGATCTAATTTATCGGTAGAACAATACCGATGGATGACATCAATCAATCGGTAGATAGATATATACCGATTTGTTTAGTCCATCGGTAGAACAATACTGATGGAATAGACTAATCAATCGGTAGATACCTACCGACCTACCGATTAGAGGGCATGTATAAACAGTATAATGTACATGCCATGTGGTCATGCACACAAATATTTATTCATCTACACAACTCCATTGCACAAATCTTTATTCATCTACACAACTCCCTTCAGCTTTTAATATGTGCATACATGTTTATGATTACTCGGATGGTTTCCTTTAAAGAGACTGTCCGGATCTTTGACATGTGTCTCCTCCACCCTTCAGCTTTTAATATGTGCATATATATAGTCTCTTTTTATCTAT
>OY986964.1:31717292-31885852 GCA_963920575.1 Narthecium ossifragum
GTGCTAATAGAAACTTGCGAGTATATATGTACATAAATGTGTATGCTAATATCATCAACTTTTGAATAGGAGTTAATTACTAGTAAATGAAACTTTTCAAGTCCTTTTAAGCAAATTAAAGTAGGGTCCTGTTATGAAAAGAAAAGGTAATAAGCAAGATATAGGCCAGCTTTTGAGAAGGAAGCCAGCAAGAACTTTCTTAAAGCCTTACCCTTTTACATCTTTGTTTCTATCTTTCATAGCTTTTGTATCATCTATATCTCATGACAAAAAAAAATCTATGGGTATCGATCTGCCTGCATGTGGCCCTTCTGTTCTTCCGGCATCGATTCTATCTTGCTCCGCTCCACAGCCCTAAGGAAGCTTCGTCCTCTGCGTGTCGTGTATGCACGAGAGTACTTAGGAGGATCTTTTGTTCCAACCAAAGTGCTTCATGGGCGTGGTTGTTTCTAATACATTTACATTTGGACAAGACTTGATGAACATGCATCTAATATACATATATAGTCTAGCTGATTGTATTGCTATTTTCTTAGAAGATATATATAATAATCTTGATATCTATGGAACCTTGTGCCCTATCTGGTGGCTCCGAAAAGTTCAAATGGTAAGCACAAGATGAGGATTTGTTTAAAGATGCATGAGATCTTTATCAGTTCCTCCTTTTGCTCTTATGCGCAGCAGGGTGAGCTTTTAGGAAAAGAAAAGAAATGACTGCGCGCATCACAACTCGCAAAGAAGGAACCCAAAAAATAAGGTGAAGTGCAGGAGTGTTTTTACAGTACTGTAGACCCAACTTATCATCATGACTCCCACCACCAGCACCGCCAAGAATGGGTCAACCACCCTCATGACACCCAGTTTGACTTTGTCTTCACCCTCACCAAAAAAGACAAACTAAAGAGTATGTGTTTTTTGTTTCTTTCCACTTTGTTTCTGTACCTCCTCCGCAGCTTTCCCATCCCTCCATGAAGAGGAAAAAGGACTCGTTAAAAAAACAGGCTGCCTTATCACCAAACTTTCGGCAGCGGTGATAATTCAGGTTGACGGATCAGGTTTGGGTCGGAATCCAGTATCTATATCTCGATCTAAAGGCTAAATCAAAATCCGATTCGTTTAATAAATGTGTATGATTTATCAATCTGAACCCCACCCGTTTATAAACAGTTCAACCCGGCCCGACCCGTCTAACCCACCTAGGTGACAGCGATGTCGGACGATGACCGCGACTCTAGAGTGAGGCCGCGGTGATTGTCCACCGGATCCGGCGGCGTCGAGACGTCGTCGGGTGCCGTCGGAAGCGAAGAAGACTTTGGGTGGTGCTGGATCCGGAGGAGATGGAGGAATGGGCGGCGACGGCGAGCTCGAGGTTGAGGTCGCTAGTCACGGGGAGGGCCGTCGTCAATGTAGGGGGGGCCTCGGGGAGGTGGTGGCGTCGTCGGGAAGGAGGAGGACAGTTGAGGGATGTAGATCGGCGAGTTCCCGATGATGCAGGGAGTTCCCGATGATGCGATGTTTAGAGGAGGTAGGAGATGAGGAGGAGAGGGTGGAGGAGGAGTAGAGATGTGAGGACCCGTCCCTCCATCCCTTCGGCTTGTTGTTTACCCCAAGGGCAATTTGGGAAATTGCGCCTTGGCGGTCGTTTCACACGGGATGTGCACACACAGACCTTGTTTGGTGCTTGTGGTTGTTAGAAAGGTTAGGTGGACCCGAGGTTGGGGGTTCTGGGCTTGGGCCTGGGTCCCTGCCCAAGTTTGCCTTTCAGGGCACAGAAGATCGATCACCTTGGGGTGAAGATCGATCCTGTTGCTAGCATGATCGATCATGCATGCAAGGATGATCGATCCTACGTGTGCCTGGAAGTCTTTGTCCGTGGCTTTCGAAGGACGGCCACCGCGGTGGCCGTCGCTTCCCCTGTCAGGGGAGGGGAGACTTTTGCTCCCCTCCTTTGCCTTTCCCGCGGTTTCTCTGGCTTTCCCCGGCCTTACCCCCTTCCCCTCCCCCTCCTTTCTTCCCCTCTTCTTCTTCTTTCCCGCGAATGCTCTGCTTCTTCCCCTGTTTCGACCGCTCCTTTCTCTCCTCCGTTCTTCCTCCTCCGGCCACCTCTCCTGGAGCTTGAAGGCTCGTTGGGTTCGTGGCGAGGCGAGGAAGATCCGTGGCTAGTCTTCGTGGATCGAAGCTGCTCTGAGGAGGTAGGGTCTTCTTCTAAACTCCGGCTGTTTTGAGGGTTTTGTATCCGGGTTTTGTTTTGCTTAGATCTCCTTGTGGAGTTGTTCTTTCCCGGTTTTGAGGCCTTGAGTAGCCTCGTTGTACTCATATCTACCAGCTCACCAAGTTTGGTGAGGCTTGGTTGTGTTTTCCGGCGGTTCTCCGGCCGGAAGCACGCCGGAACCCATCTTTGGGTGATCGATCCTTCTGGGAAGAAGGATCGGTCCTCTGGTGTTGGCTCGCAGTGCCCAGTGCATGATCGATCTTCTTATGGGAGGAGATCGATCATGGGGCCTGGGTTTGCTTGGTTGCCCTTCGTCTCGAGAATGATCGATCTTCCTGGAAGGAAGGATCGATCATCCTTGGTGCGACTGGAAGGGTGCCCTCTGTCACCAAAAGGATCGATCTTCCTGGGAGGAATGATCGATCTCCTTTGGCTCGACAGTGAGGGAAGCTCACTGTTGCTTGGATGATCGATCCTTCCCTAGGTGAGGATCGATCCTTCAGTAGCAGAGAGGGTTTTTCAAGGGTTTTGCCCGCGGGGCTTCGCATGTAAGTGGCTTTTACGGTTTTGCCCTCGGGGTTTATCAGGTAATGAGTATTGTATGAATGCTCATCGCTTTGTGGTTGAACTGGGAGGGTGATGCCTCCCAGGTATGTAGAATAAATGGGCTGACGGTATGCCCTTACCGCTTTGTGGTGAACCGAGGGAGTCATGGCCCTCGGGAGTGTTTAGTATAAATGGGCCGAAGGTGTGCCCTTGCCGTGTTGTTTGTTTACAGCTTTATCATACTTATCCTGCCCTTTTTCCTGTGCATTAGACACGCTAGGATAGGTTGGGTGGGTGTTGACTCTGCTGCTTAGAGTACCGAGTGATGGTAGTCTTAACTTCGGTTGTTCCGCCAAGTGCGGAGATCCCGCTTGGAGAAGGGGGTCCTACTGGTTGCGTCGTGTCCACCCTGTGTCAGGGGATGTCGGAGTTGCCCACCCATGAGCAGTGGCGTTATCGGAGATACGCACCTTGGACAGGAACCCTTCGGGTTATTGATGGGATTGTGGGATCCTTGGCAAGCCTCGGTACTTGGCATTAGAGTGTGTCCGGTTGCTTTACCCTTTGGTGTGTGGGAGTTGCAGAGTAGGACCCTGCTGAGCTGTTGCTCATGCCTACCTGGACTGTGTTTGTTTGCAGGTGCGGGTCCCCGTTCTCCTCCGGTGCTTCCCCGTCGGCAATCTCGTGGCAGGGGGCCGGATCCTGACCATGTCTGAGGGTCAGGATGGGTTCGTGTGTGCGTTCGCGGAGACCCCGGTGGGTGATGCAGCTTCTGTTTGGGGACTGTGATCCCTTGTGGCTTTTGTACTAAACTCTGTTAACTCTTTTATTACCGTTTTGTAATAAATGTTAATAGCTGTGGTTTAGTAGCTTCCTTCCGCTCTTTCTCTGTGTTGTCCAGCTGTTTCCGCCAGCTGGGCCTTAGTCTCAACTGTTTCCGCCAGTTGAGGCTAGTGGTTGTGGTCTTCGTTTTTCCCCCCTCGTGTCCCGGCCCGGGTGCGCTCTGCGGGTCGGGGCGCGACAAGAGAGGTATGGGAGATGGCGGGGTTGGGTGGCTGCCGGAGATGGGGGCCTCGTCGGAGGAGATGGCCGACGGCGGCGGTGAATGGTGGAGATCGCGACACAGATCACCGTGCTGTGTTGGCTTGATCTCCGGTACCGGCCAATGGGTACGCGAGCCCGAGGGCCCTCATCGTCCGCTCTACGACTCCGCTTTCCCCTTCCACCAGAACGCCCGGAACTACATCAAGAACGGCCGGGTTAACATGGACACGATCACTTCCTGGGCGTCAGTGCCGGAGGGTTGCGGGGGTTTACTGGTCCCGTGACTGGATCCGGAGGGGTTTCTAGAGGCGATGCGGGGACGAAAGATTGGGTTTGTTTGGGGACTCGTTGAACGAGAACTTTCTTGTGGTGTTCCTCTGCGCGTTGAGGTCGGCGGACTCGTCGACGCGCAAGTGGAAGAGGAAGGGCACTTCCCCTGGTTAGATGTCACCGTCGTATATCACCGTGTTGTGTTGTTTGCTAGATATGAGTAGTTTCGTGTTCTTTTGCTAGATATGAGTAGGTCGGTAGGAGATAAGGAGAACCGAAGAAGGGCCTAAAGGCTTAAATTTAAATGGGTAAACGGGTTGACCTGTCTAACCCGTGGGTCAACCCGACCCGTTTATTCACGGGTCGGATCGGGTTCACGGGTCATGACCCGAATTGCCACCCCTAACTTTGGGTATACATATGTATAGATATATATGTATAATATAATAGGAATCCAGTCGGCTCGAAATGGATGTTTGCATGATATCGATAGGTTAGTGTCTACTTTGATTACGCATTGGATTTCGAGATTAGAATATAGATAAGCTGTCATTAGTCAACTTAACTTTAGATCGCATGCATCATATGTATCCGAAGCTAGAATTAAAAGGGTATTTGGGTATTTATATATGCACCATGATAATCTATAAATGCACCACATTTTTTTAAAAATACCGAAAATATCATTTCTTCCTCTCTCTCTCTCTCTCTTGATGATGGTGGTGGTGCCGGCCACCAGCGGCGGGATGGCGGGGGTGGGCTGCGGCGGTCGGCGAGGCCGAGCGGGAGGAGGGAGAGAGAAAGCGTGGACGAGAGAGAGGGAAGAGAGAACGGGAGAGAGAGAGAGACGACGAGCGGCCGATGAGGTGGAGGAGGTGCGGGCTGGAGGTCGTCGGCGACGTATCACGAGAGAGGTCGGAATAGCGTCGGGATGGAGGAGAGGAGCCGCGGGGGGCCGTGACGACGACAGAGCTTGGAGGAGGGGCCGCGGGGGAGACCGCGACTTCATTGGGGAAAGAGAGAAGGGGCAATGGAAGGGGGGGTTTCGCTGGGATTGATGGAGGATGGGGGTCGTCGGGGTGGGAGGTGGTGTTGGTGGCGACGGCTGGGGTTTAGGGGAGATAGGTGGTGAGGAGGTTTTGCCCGGATTGGTGGAGGTACGCCAGTGGAGAGGCTTCTCTCTTATCTCTCTCTCTCTCTCTCTCTCCCTTCTCCCGCTTGGCCTCGCCGACCGCCGTGCCTAACCCACCGCCGGTGTCCAGCCCTCCTCCAGCTCGACCTCTCTCTCTCTTGTCCGTTCTCACTCTCCCTCCTCCCCGCTCGGCCTCGCCGACCACCACACCCACCCCCAGCGCTGGTGGCCGACACCACCACCATCATCATGAGAGAGAAGAAGAAGGGTAATTTAGACATTTTACATAAAATGTGGTGCACTTTATACATTGTTGCGGTGCATATAAAATTACCCAATTTTAAAGGGTCCTTTTTACATATTTATCCCTGAAAAATGTGAATATTTCTCTTATTGTATGCTCTTTCTAATATAGCCAAAATAGGACCAAACTGTGGTGCACTTACATAAAATGTGGTGCACTTCCTTCCTCCTCTCAAGTTCCAACTTCTAATCAAGCTCTCACTCCTCATCCTCCTCCCAATCCTTCTCCCTCTAGGCTTCCCCTGCCCCATCCGCTCGCCCCCATTCCTAATCGAGCTCCGACCTCCTCTCTCAGTCGTTCTCCTTTTCACCAACTGCCCACTGCCCCTTCCCTAGTCCAAGCTCCTTGGTCCTCCTCCCGCGCGATTCCGCCACCGGTGTTGCTTCCTCGTTCTCGTCCTTCCTCCGGCTCTGGTCCGTCGACCTCCTGTTCGTCCAAGCTCCTGCCTCCTGAGGAAATGGTGGCTCTACACCAGAGGACTCTGGATACTCTGCATCGCTCACTTTTGGGTGGGCCTGCTCGAGCTTCTTTCAGCCCGGATACTCCTATCTTTAGGCCTACTGTATCTGATGCCGTGGAAGCTATTTTCGCAGATGGTTGTGATGGGGATTGGGAAGAAGGGGAGATTCCTCTGCACCGTTGTGATGATGCTTGAGTCCTTATGTTGGAATGTCATAGGCTTAGGGCTTGCTCGGGTTGTCACTTGTTTTATGGGGATCCGGGGTTTCTTCTTCGCAGATTTCTTCTTCTTAATTGATGTCAGGGTGAGGTTGGAGCACATGGGGTTGCTTAGTCAGCGTATTGGCAGAGGATGGGAGCTTTTCTTTCTTCCGGCTGAAGGTAATAGGGGTGGCATCTTGGCGATCTGGAGGAGGTCTGTTGGCTTGGTTTCCTTCCTGCCTTTCTGCCGCCAAGCCATACATGGGGTAGTTACAACGGCGGCCCATGGTCAATGGATATTGTCGGTGGTATATGCATCTACATGTCATGTAACCAGGAGGGAGCTGTGGGATACTCTTGGAAGGGTGAATTCTGTTGGAGGAGCGTATCTGCTTATGGGCGATTTCAATGAGATCCTCTCGCCAACGGAGAAGAAGGGTGGCAGTCCTTTTACCTTTGATGTGAGTGTCCATGAGTTCTTTCACTTCATGTCAAGTAATAGACTACAAGATTTGGGCTTCATGGGACCAATCTTTACTTGGAGGGGAGTTTCTACCGGTGGTCAATTGGTGTATGAGAGACTGGATCAGTTCATCTGTAACAGTGCGTGGCGGGAGCAATTTCCAGCAGCTACTATGAAACATTTGGATCGTATTCATTCAGATCACCGCATCCTCTTGTTTTCTTTGGAATCTCGGCAGTTGGGATTGGGGAGTGCAGTCTTTCGATTAGAATCATCCTGGAATTCAGATAGTTCTTTTATAATGCTGGTTCGTCAGATATGGGGAGACAGATCTCATGGAGCTCACCACTATATTCTTACATCTCATATCATGACTCTCAGAGAGGTGGTGAAGGCTTGGAACCGTCGTCTGGGTTCTAATTCTTTCCAAGCGGGTGAGCGGCTTCGTGCTTGTTTGGATCCGTTGTATTAGAAGGAAGAGGCAGGGATTCTTTCATCGCAGGATGTGATAGACCTACGTTGCTTGGAGCACCATTTGGCTATGGTGGTATCTCGTCAAGCACGTTCTGCGTCTAGTGGGCTCGGGGAGAATGGGTGCGTAATGGTGATTCTAATACCACCTTCTTTCATCGGATTGTTTCTTCTAACTCACATAGATCCAAGATGGCGGAGCTTGTATGTGAGGACCCGTCCCTCCTTCCCTTTGGCTTGTTGTTTACCCCAAGGGCAATTTGGGAAATTGCGCCTTGGCGGTCGTTTTCACACTGGCTGTGCACACACAGGCCTTGCTTGATGGTTGTGTTTGTTAGAAAGGTTAGGTGGACCCGAGGTTGGGGGTTCTGGGCTTGGGCCTGAGTCCCAGCCCAAGTTTGCCTTTCAGGGCACAGAAGATCGATCACCTTGGGGTGAAGATCGATCATGTTGCTAGCAGGATCGATCATGCATGCAAGGATGATCGATCCTACGTGTGCCTGGAAGTCTTTGTCGGTGGCTTTCGAAGGACGGCCACCGCGGTGGCCGTCGCTTCCCCTGTCAGGGGAGGGGAGACTTTTGCTCCCCTCCTTTGCCTTTCCCGCGGTTTCTCCGGCTTTCCCCGGCCTTACCCCCTTCCCCTCCCCCTCCTTCCTTCCCCTCTTCTTCTTCTTTCCCGCGAATGCTCTGCTTCTTCCCCTGTTCCGACCGCTCCTTTCTCTCCTCCGTTCTTCCTCCTCCGGCCACCTCTCCTGGAGCTTGAAGGCTCGTTGGGTTCGTGGCGAGGCGAGGAAGATCCGTGGCTAGTCTTCGTGGATCGAAGCTGCTCTGAGGAGGTAGGGTCTTCTTCTAAACTCCGGCTGTTTGAGGGTTTTGTATCCGGGTTTTGTTTTGCTTAGATCTCCTTGTGGAGTTGTTCTTTCCCGGTTTTGAGGCCTTGAGTAGCCTCGTTGTACTCAGATCTACCAACCCACCAAGTTTGGTGGGGTTTGGTTGTGTTTTCCGGCGGTTCTCCGGCCGGAAGCACGCCGGAACCCATCTTTGGGTGATCGATCCTTCTGGGAGGAAGGATCGGTCCTCTGGTGTGGGCTTGCTGCGCCCAGCACATGATCGATCTTCTTATGGGAGGAGATCGATCATGGGGCCTGGGTAAGCATGGTTACCCTTCGTCCCGAGAATGATCGATCTTCCTGGGAGGAAGGATCGATCTTCCCTGATGCGACTGGAAGGGTGCCCTCTGTCACCAAAGAGATCGATCTCCCTGGGAGGAATGATCGATCTTCTTTGGCTCGACAGCGAGGGAAGCTCACTGTTGCTTGGATGATCGATCCTTCCCTTGGTGAGGATCGATCCTTCAGTAGCAGAGAGGGTTTTCAAGAGTTTTGCCCGCGGGGCTTCGCATGCAAGTGACTTTTTACGGTTTTACCCTCGGGGTTTATCCTGTAATGAATTATGTATGAATGCTCATCGCTTTGTGGTTGAACTGGGAGGGTGATGCCTCCCAGGTGTGTAGAATAAATGGGCTGACGGTATGCCCTTACCGCTTTGTGGTGAACCGAGGGAGTCATGACCCTCGGGAGTGTTTAGTATAAATGGGCCGAAGGTGTGCCCTTGCTGTGTTGTTTGTTTACAGCTTTATCATACTTATTCTGCCCTTTTTCCTGTGCATTAGACATGCTAGGATAGGTTGGGTGGGTGTTGACTCTGCTGCTTAGAGTACCGAGTGATGGTAGTCTTAACTTCGGTTGTTCCGCCAAGTGCGGAGATCCCGCTTGGAGAAGGGGGTCCTACTGGTTGCGTCGTGTCCACCCTGTGTCAGGGAATGTCGGAGTTGCCCACCCCTGAGGAGTGGCGTTATCGGAGATACGCACCTAGGACAGGAACCCTTCGGGTTATTGATTGGATTGTGGGATCCTTGGCAAGCCTCGGTATTTGGCATCAGAGTGTGTCCGGTTGCTTTACCCTTGTGTGTGTGGGAGTTGTAGAGTAGGACCCTGCTGAGCTGTTGCTCATGCCTACCTGGACTGTGTTTGTTGCAGGTGCAGGTGGCCGCTCTGTCCCAGTGTTACCCCCTCGGTCGTCTCGTGGCAGCGGGCCGGATCCTGACCATGTCTGAGGGTCAGGATGGGTTCGTGTGCGCCTTCGCGGAGACCCCGGTGGGTGTTGCAGTTTCTTTTTGGGGACTGTTGATCCCTTGTGGTTTGCTGTACTAAACTCTGTTAACTCTTTTATTACCGTTTTTGTAATAAATGTTAATAGCTGTGGTTTAGTAGCTTGCTTCCGCTCTTTCTCTGTGCTGTCCAGCTGTTTCCGCCAGCTGGGCCTTAGTCTCAACTGTTTCCGCCAGTTGAGGCTAGTGGTTGTGGTGTTCGTTTTTCCCCCCTCGTGTCCCGGCCCGGGTGCGCTCTGCGGGTCGGGGCGCGATATTGTACGTGAAGATGGGTCTATTGCTGATGAGCCTGAAGCCTTGAGGTATGAAGTTTTGGGATTTTTTACACAATTGTGGACCGATGCCCGGTCTTTTGAGGACTTCCTGCCACCCATGCCTTTAGTCAGTGAGGAACTCCATCCGGTTCTATTGGCCGAGGTATCTGCTGAGGAAGTGAGATCTGTGGTGTTTAGTATGAAGGATGATTGTGTTCCGGGCCCTGAGGGAATCCCGGTAGATTTCTACTCATCGCACTGGGAGGTTGTCGGGCACGAGTTGGTTTCTGTTGTGCAATATTTCTTTCGCCACGGTTCTATCCCCTCCTCTTGGGCTCAGACCTTCGTCTCTTTCATACCGAAGAAGCCTTTTCCTAGGAGATTGAATGAGTACCGCCCTATAAGCCTGTGCAACGTCTACTATAAGGTGGTTTCTTCCATCCTAGCTTCAAGACTTAAGCCTCTACTACATGATTTAGTGGGTAGTGAACAGACGGCGTTCATCCCAGGGCGGTGTATGTTTGATAGTATAGCTGCGGGGTGTGAGATTTTGCACTCATTGGAGAAGGCCCCGCGTACTCGTCCCCTGATGGCCCTCAGGATCGATCTCCAGTCGGCATACGACAAGGTGAGGTGACCTTTCGTTCATGCTGTTTTGCTCAAGATGGGTTTCCCTCTGCTCTGGATCAAATGGGTGATGGGTTGCGTATCGTCACTGGTCTTTTCTTTTATTGTTAATGGGCGGTCCTTCGGGCGCATTTTCCCTCAGCGTGGCTTGAGGCAAGGAGATCCGCTATCGCCTTATATCTTCGTGCTGGTGCAAGAGGTCCTCTCTCGGCTTCTTAATGACTCGGCTTCTGGCCTTGTGGGCCTCAAGTTTCATGGTTCCTCTTTTCGCTTCTCCCACTTGTTATATGCTGACGATTGCCTATTTGTTTCTGCTGCCTCTTGTGCCGAAGCAAGGAGGATTCGCCAGATCCTGGTGCGGTTTGGTTCCATGTCAGGCCTTTGCATGAACAAAGCCAAATCAAGTGTGAGATTCTCTCCTGCTCTTGATGATGATCGATTGGAACGTATTTGGGGTATTCTTCAGGTTGAGTTGGCGGACGTGGAGAGCTTGTGGACCTACCTTGGAGTCCCGATTTCTGGATCTAGAATGCGAGCACCAGCCTTCTCCGGCTTTCTTGATCAAGTGCTTTCAAGGCTGTCCTCGTGGTCTGCGACGAAGATCTCGGGTGCAGGGAGGGTCGTCTTGGCGAAGAGTGTTTTGCAAGCCTCCCCGGTCCAATATATGTCTTCCGTGGGCCTTCTGGCAACAGTGCTATCAAGTATCAAAGCTATCATCAGAATCTTTATTTGGCAAGGAAAAAACAAGAGCTTTGGAAGGGTGGGCTGGCAAACAGTGGTCTCCCCAATTGACCGTGGTGGGCTTGGTTTGAGAGATATGCGGAACTGGCAAAAGGCAGTCACAATTACTCGTGCTGCTAGTGTAACACCCCGGCCCTCCACTGGGCCCTGACCCGCGGGCTCCCGGTCCGACCAGGATCCACCCGAGGGCACCACCCGACACAATATTGTCCGCTTTTGGCTCACCGTAGAAATCTGGGAAAACTTCCCAGTAGGTCACCCATCGTGTGACTACTCCAAGGCAAGCACGCTTAACCTTGGAGTTTTCTGGCGGATCACTGCCAGCACGGCTTTAAAACGCGTTGTGTCTATTAAGGGCTTACTATATACTTATATCGAACCCCGGACCATACCCAGGTGTTGTGGGATTGCTTACCCGATTACCCGACTCAGCCCCGCCCTCCAGGCGCAGGCATCTTGTCCCACAGTAGACCCAGCGGGCCTCACAATCCACCCCCCTTAGAGGCCCAGCGTCCTCGCTGGCACAATCTCCGGCTGGGAACCGGCTCTGATACCATACACAGGGTGGACAATGACGATGAACAGGAGCCAAACCCAACGAATGCCGTAGGTAGGAACCCTACCTCACAAGAGCTGCTTCAATCCACGAAGCAGAGCCTAGGATCTTCCTATCTCCTTCCAAGAAATCGCCGGGAACGAGCTCGGACGCGGCGAGATCGAGAAAAGAGAAGAGAAGAAGCCCGACGCCCGTTCTTTATACGGACGCCTCAGTGCAATTCGGATCGATCCGAACTCCACCTCGAATCGATCCGAGTCCCACTGGCGGCAACCCTTCCTTAGTGTGAGTCGGATCGATCCGAAGTGGAGTTCGGATCGATCCAACCTGCGCTGGGAAGGAAAATTGGGCCCGGTTCAAGCCCAATTTCGGATCTCTCGATCCCGGGGTCCATCTCTCCATCCTATTCAAACACATACATCAAAACAAGGCCTGTGTGTGCACACGCGGGTGTGAAACAAACCAACAAGGCGCAATTTATCAAATTGCCCTTGCGGTTAACAATGAGCCACAGGAATAGCGAAACGGGTCCTCACATCCTAAAACCCTTAAAAAGAAATCTCGTCCCGAGATTCGATAAAGGTAGGGCTCGGAAAACGAAAACAACGCCTATCAGGATACTACAAAGCGGTAAAGGATACCTGACGAGACGACACCGATGCCGAAGTCCACCCGGTAGTCGCTACTGGCCTCCACTGTCACTGCCATGGCCTCCGCCACGCAGCGTAGTGCACTCTCGGCGATAGTGCCCCGGCTAGCCACATTGATAGCACGAACGCGGCCCAAGAACCGCCTGCACCCGGTGCTGCCCGGTCTGCGCCCTCCGGAAGGGGCAGTCTCTACGGTAATGCCCCAGTTGCCTGCACCCAAAACACGTCACGGGTCTCTGCTCAGCCTGCTGGACCTGACGAAACCCTGCGAACACCTCCTCTGCCTCCGAGAGGGGTTGGTCCTCGTCGTGCTCACCGACTGACTGCTCCTGCTGCTCGTCCTCTGAGAACTGCTCGGGATCATCCTCGTCATTCGTCCCCTCCTCTGCCTCTGGATTGTCTCCACCGACATCCTCTGGCTGGTGCTGATAGGGTTGATGGCGTCGTGAACGGGCCTCCCCCCGCCACGGTCCTACTCCACCCTGAGCGTGCAGTGGCTGGCCGGTGCGCCCTGAACTCGAGGGGAAACCTGGCTGAACTTCCCTAGGCCCTGCCTCCAGCAGTACGGCCTCCACTGACAAAGCACAGTTCACCACCTCCCTGAGAGCGTCAGCAAACCGCGCCGCCATTAGAAGCCTGATCTCGGGCCATAGCCTCCACTGGAACTGCTGTGCTCTGGCAAGAGGATCATCCGCCACTGGACCGGCGAACCTGACGAGCCTGGTGAACCTAGCTGCATACTGAGCCACTGACTGCGTATCCTGGGAGATGCTGAGGTACTCCCGAACCAAGGCCTGACGCGCACTCTGAGGGAAGTACGCGTCGAGAAAAGATGAACGGAATGTGTCCCACGAGGGGTCACTCCCGCTCCCGATGGCCAAGACGGCTCTCCACTAGTCCAAAGCGTCCCCGTCGAGCTGGAACGCCGCCAGTCTAACCCGAACCCGGTCATCCTGAATGAACAAAGTGTCGAGGGCACGACTAGCTCCTCTCAGCCAGTCGTCCGCTACTGTCGGATCACCCTCAGCGCCACTGAACCTAGGCGGGTTTAGCTCCTGGAAGGTGGTCACCGTTGCCGTCACCGCGCGTTCGCTAAGTGGCAGAAGAACCCTCCCGGTGAAAAGAGAGGCGTTTTCCCCCACCGCGAACTCAACACTCGTCTCTGGTGCTGGTGCAGAGTCTCGGGGTAAAGCTGCCGCGGCTACTGGAGCCTGTCGGGCGGTGCGCTGCTCACGTGACCGGCCAAGACTCACAACGGAACGGCGTACCCGACTCCTCGGCATCTGCACCCCCACCAGAAACAACAAGTATCCACTCGTCAGAAACCGAGAAACATCCAGCACAACGATAAACTAAAACAAATCACATTCAGCGGAAAAGAAACTCAAGCAAACAGGGATGTCCTGACCCTAGAACTATCCCAACCCACGCACAACTCAACTGAAACCTGATCCTATTCCCTGGGATCTACAATTTTATGCTCTGATACCAAGTTGTAACACCCCAGCCCTCCACTGGGCCCTGGCCCGTGGGCTTCCGGTCCGACCAGGATCCACTCGAGGGCACCACCCGACACAATATTGTCCGCTTTTGGCTCACCGCAGAAATCTGGGAAAACTTCCTCCAAGGCAAGCACGCTTAACCTTGGAGTTTTCTGGCGGATCACTGCCAGCACGGCTTTAAAACGCGTTGTGTCTATTAGGGACTTACTATATACTTATATCGAACCCCGGACCATACCCAGGCGTTGTGGGATTGCTTACCCGGCTACCCGACTCAGCCCCGTCCTACAGGCGCAGGCATCTTGTCCCACGGTAGACCCAGCGGGCCTCACAATTCACCCCCCTTGGAGGCCCAGCGTCCTCGGTGGCACAATCTCCGGCTGGGAACCGGCTCTGATACCATACACAGGGTGGACAATGACGATGAACAGGAGCCAAACCCAACGAATGCCATAGGTAGGAACCCTACCTCACAAGAGCTGCTTCAATCCACGAAGCAGAGCCTAGGATCTTCCTATCTCCTTCCAAGAAATCGCCGGGAATGAGCTCGGACGCGACGAGATCGGGAAAAGAGAAGAGAAGAAGCCCGTCGCCCGTTCTTTATACGGACGCCTCAGTGCGATTCGGATCGATCCGAACTCCACCTCGGATCGATCCGAGTCCCACTGGCGGCAACCCTTCCTTAGTGCGAGTCGGATCGATCCGAAGTGGAGTTCGGATCGATCCAACCTGCGTTGGGAAGGAAAATTGGGCCCGGTTCAAGCCCAATTTCGGATCTCTCGATCCCGGGGTCCATCTAACCATCCTATTCAAACACATACACCAAAACAAGGCATGTGTGTGCACACGATGGTGTGAAACAAACCAACAAGGCGCAATTTACCAAATTACCCTTGCGGTCAACAACGAGCCACAGGAATAGCGGAACGGGTCCTCACAGCTAGGCTTCTGGATGCACAATCTTCCATATGGGTTTGTTTGGTTAAAGCTAAGTATCAATGGGAGAATCATCTTCTTCCCGTATCATGTCGGAGGTCCGCATCGGTCTACTGGAAAGCAGTTTTCAAAGCAGCTCAGGAACTCAGAAAAGGAATGATCTTCAAATCGGGCATTTGGAGCAGGATCAGTCTCCTTTTAGACTCTTGGATTGGGGATATTTCTATTGAAAGGACACCAGTTCCGATCAACATGAGGCTTCCGTTGGGAGTCAGACCTGAACAGTTGGTGGTGTCTGATCTAATGACGGAGGGGCAGGTGGGATGAGGACCGGATCTCCGTGCTTTTGGGGCCGTCAATGGCTGCTCAGATTCTCTCTATTCCTATCAACTGCCATGATACATGGACCTGGTCTTTTAGCACAACGGGTATGATATCTTCTAAATCAGCCTATGTCTTTGTTGCTCTCTCTACTATTCTGGTTGGGGTTATGTTTCTTGTTATTCTAAAGAGTTGTGGCTTAACCTTTGGAGGCCGCCAGCATCACCAAAGGTCATATTGTTTGTGTGGAAGATGTTACATGGTCGTCTCCCCACTAGAAATGTTTTATGGAACTTAAGACTGATCTCTAATAGCTCATGTCCACTATGTTTGGTAGAAGTAGAATCTATTATCCATCTTTTCTTCTCGTGTCGAATTGCTAGTCAAGTATGGTCCTTTCTCCTTCCTCCGGATATGCTGCCTTTTGATTATGAAGCCCTATTGGTTATTCTTGAGAGATCGGCTTCCTTAGAGGAGGTACGCGCCCTCAAGTCTATTATCTCGTTTGCTCTATGGGTCGTATAAAAGGCGCGGAATGATGCGGTTTTCAATAGCATTCGTGTTGATGCTTGTGAGGACCCGTTCCTCTATTCCTGTGACTCGTTGTTGACCGCAAGGGCAATTTGGTAAAATTACGTTTTGCTGGTTTGTTTCACACCCGCGGGTGCACACACAGGCCTTGTTTTGGTGTATGTGTTTGAATAAGATGGTTAGGTGGACCCCGGGATCGAAAGATCCAGAATTGGGCTTGATTTTGGCCCAATTCCGCTTCCCTGTGCAAGTTGGATCGATCCGAACTCCACTTCGGATCGATCCAGCATGCACTAGGGAATGTCGGCCACGAGTGGAGTTTGGATCGATATGAGGTGGAGGTCGGATCGATCCGACTCGCACTGAGGCGTCTGTATAAGAACAGACGCCGGCTTCTTCTTTTCTTTTTCCCCGACCTCGCCGCTTTTGAGCTCGTTGCCGGCGAAACCTCGGAAGGAGATAGGAAGATCCAAGGTGTTGCTTCGTGGATTGAAGCAGCTATTGTGAGGTAGGGTTCCTACCTACGGCATTCGTTGGGTTTTCCTCATGTTCATCGTCGTTCTCGCCGGATTTTGATGTATTCTGAGTAGATCTCCATGTATAGGCGATGTTTTTCGGTTTTGAAGCCATGAGTAACTTCGTGAGCATTGGCTCTACCAACTCACCAAGTTTGGTGAAGTTTGGCTTGGTTTTCCACTCGTGATCGCCATCGAAGGCTGGCAGGAAGGCCGGGTGGGATCGATCCAAAGGTGTTGGATCGATCCGAATTGCACTCAGGACGGCCTGTTCATTAGTGGAAGTCGGATCGATCCAAGGTGGTAGTTGGATCGATCCAACTTGTCCTAGGAGCAGTGCATGAGGGAATGGCTTTACGTGGTTTTCCTAGCCGGATCGATCCAAGGGGGAGTTGGATCGATCCCAAGGCTAGTCAGATCGATCCAAGGGCAAGTTGGATCGATCGACTGTGGATGTTTTCTTGATTTTTCAGGCCGGATCGATCCAAGAGCAAGTTGGATCGATCCGAGAGCAAGTCGGATCGATCCAATCTTTGGATCGATCCAACTTGTGCCAGAACGCATGTCTGATGCTGTTTTGCCCGCGGGGCTTCGTATGTACGCGGTTTTAGCGGTTTTGCCCGCGGGGCTTGCCATGATGGTTTTGTGTACAACTTTCTGATATGCTTAGTAGTATAGTTATAAACTGTTGTTTGTTCATTGCTTTGTGGTTGAACCGGGAGAGTGGTGACTCCCGGGATTGTGTAGTATAAATGTGATACCATGTATGCCCTTCGCATGTATGCCTCTTTATTGCTTTGTGGTGAACCGAGGGAGTCATGACCCTCGGGAGTGTTTAGTATAAATGGGCCGAAGGTGTGCCCCTGCTTGATGCTTGCTTATACTGCTTTCTTTATTATTTGTCTGTTTCCTTGTGCATTATAGGCATGATAGGCTAGGCGTGGGTTGGGGTTTGTCCCTAGTACTCTAGTATCAAATGCTAAGTGGTGGTTGTCGTTACCCCGACATGGGTGGTCATGCTTGGTAATCAGCAAGGGTGTCCTTCTTGTGCTGTGGTCCCCCTAGTTGTGGCGGGAGAGGTTTGCATGGACTGGAACCCTGTGGGAAATGATGGGATTTGTGATTTTTCTCGGTTGGGACTTAGCCTTTGATCTGGAGTTTAGGGGTTGTACTGGCTCTGTGCTTTGAGTGCTGAGAGATGGTTGTCGTAACCACGGTTGTTTCGCCGGGCGTGGAGATCCCGTTTGGAGAGGGGTGTCCTACTGGTAGCGTCATTGTCCACCCTGTGTCAGGGATTGTCGAAGGTGGTCCACCCCTGAACAGCGACCGTCGGAGGGACGTACTAAGGATAGGTACCCTTCGGGTTATTGACGGGATTTATGGGGTCCTTGGTAGGCCTCAGTACTTGGCACAGAGTAGTACGGTTGGTGTAGCCCTTCCTTGTGTGTGTCGTAGAGTAGAACCCTGCTGAGTTTTGGCTCATTCCTACCTGGACTGTGTTGTTTGCAGGTGCAGGTACCAGCGCTACTCCTGTGGGCCCCCGGTGTTTGTCCTGCGGCAGTGCGTCGCCAGCCGACCATGTATGAGGGCCAGGACGGCTTTTACTGTGCTTTTGCGGAGACCCCTGACGATGTATTATTTCTTTTTGATAATTGTAAATGTTGTAAATTTGTATAACTCCGATGTATATGATGTTTTGATATAGTAGATGTTAACCTTACTTCCGCCTTTGTTTGTTGTATCTGTCTCCGCATGTTGGTTGTCAGTAGATGTAGGTTCCCCTCTCGTGTCCCGGTCCGGATGGGTTTTTTGGGCCGGGGCGCGACAATGCTGGTGTTATATTCTTGAGAATTAGAAGACTAGTAGAAGAGTTTGGGAGGTTATCCGTTGGTTGCAGGAAGATGGTGTATGCTGTTAATTTTGAACCTTGCTTATGTATAGCCCAGACCGACGGATCTTTTGTATCACATGATAGACCAGCGGGTGTGGGTGTTCTCATTAAGCGCAGAGATGGATCTATATGGGCGGCAACTTCGGAGTCAGCTTTCGTTTCTTCCTCTGATGAAGCTGAGTTGTGTGGGATTCGAAGGGTATTGATTATTGCTAGTGACCTCCTGTGCTCTTCAATTTTAATCGAAACTGATGCAAAATTTTTGGTTGACTACATCAATTGTAAAGTACCATGGCCTCCTGAGTTAGGAGCTCTGTTAAGGGAAATTTGTTCCCTTGTGGTGCGTTTTGAGGTGTCGACTTTTAGATCTGTGCATCGAGACCTTGTGGGACAAGCAGATGCACTGGCCAAGCTCGGAAGGGTGCATCAGTGGTCGAGGTCTTGGGTCTTTGCTCCGGGATCTGAGCTTCCATGAGATTTTCCTCTAGTTTTTTAGTTTTGTGTAGTACCTATGTAGCAGTTTTTTTTTATTTCAGTCCCTTGTAAGCTCTAACTAGCCAAGTTGGCTGATCTAATAAAAAAAAAAAAAGGACCAAACTGTCATTCATGAGAATCAACACTAACATCTAACTTTTGGATTGGAGACAAACAAAAGGGACCAAATTAGGACGGACACAAAGTTGGAGATGAATATGATTCATGTTGAAAGAAGTTCCGGTAGACTCGGAATTAATAGAGTAAAAATATGGAGAAGTAATATTTAAATTAAATATTATTATAATAGAACTAAGGCCAATTGAGTAAAATACGTGATTTGGGAAAATTTCATGATGAAATATGTAAAATCTAGATGGGAGGCGGCACGGGTAACCACCCACCCCAAATACCCCATAACCACACACCTCCACTGCCTTCTCTCTCCTCTCCTTTCTATTACTCAGCTGCCACGTGTCCCAATCTCTCATGCTCTCTTTTATGACTCAGCTGTCATGTGTGATAAAATATATGAGTAAGATTGTGATTCATAAAATATGATATTATATAATAGACTAGGTGGACCCCGTGCCACCTGACACGGATATCCAGAAGCCCCATATCCCCTTTCTCTCCTAACCACATGTTAACTAGCACCATTCACTACTCCGTTTCACATGACTTCATCTTGATCGCTTGATATATCCGACCTTAACTTGGATCGAGCATCCCTCTTCGTCTGATAGGATACACTAGATTTTATATAATAGATTTTCATGAGACCCGGCGAATGCCACGTCCGTAAGTGCAAGCACCAACCCGACACATACGAGTGGGCGGGCCACGCCCACCCAAATCCAAAGCCCCTCCTCCATAACTGCTCCCACGTGTGAAATCCCTGACGTCACCCCCCTCTGGAAAAAGCCATGCCCTCGCACGTGCCATCCAGCTGTCTTTGCACACCAAACGACGACCTAACGCCGTCAGCAAGATTCCCCGGCTATCCGTCCGTAACTCCGTTCGTATCTCGAGACAGCCGTCGCCGGAGTTTGTCCTCATCTGGTCGCGTAGAGACAAACGGGAGTGGGTGACACTTGGCGGACACGATCGAACTCCGTTTCAGAGTAGTGGGGACCCACCGGTCGCCGCGCAGCTGGCACTTGGCCGGTAATGAGCTGCCGCTAACCGTGTCCAGCTCCTCTCGATCATCGCCGCCGTTCATTTAACTCACCGGGCCTCCACTTCCAGATCAGATCAGGCCTGTCCGATTCTGGAAAACTATAGAGAGTTAATAGGAGTTAAAGGCCTCATTGATGCATATTCTTTTTATCATACAGTGGCAGCTACTTTGGAAAACTATCTCAATCCTAGAAGATGATTAATTGATCTTATCTGCATTGTTCTTGTTAATGTTGCAGCCCATCAACTTGGATGAGCCCTAGTCTTAGGTAGGGTGCTGTTGAAGCATATGGGTGTGTGGGTCTGTGTGTGTGGGGTTGGGTTGGGGTGTGTTGTGCAAGAGAAAGAGGGTGAATGAGTGAGTGAGTGAGTGAGTGAGTGAGTGAGTTTGAGGGATGGTTGTCATAATGCAACTTGCATGTATTCCAAACACAATATTCTGAGTTTGTCTTCTGAGAAGGGGCCCCTCCTTTGCCGGATGGATGCATCGCATATATGCATGATTTAAGAGAATTCTCATCACTATCAGGTGTTGCATATCCTTGTTTTTATCACTCCAAATCCAGATTCCCTTCCAATATATTATATATATGCTTGTTGTTTTCACTATTTATTACTCGTCGTCTTTCTTGATCTTTTCACCCACTCTTCGGTAAATAAAAAAAAAAAAACTTAAAGCTTTCATCAGAGACCCCCTGCTGAGTCCGGCCGCTTCTTAAAAGTTTCAATATTCATGTATGAGGACTATATTTCATTGATTAATCCTAAGTTGCATGCATGTATGTATATTTAGGCCGGTTGGAGAACTTCGTGAAATCATAGTCGGCACTCGGCGATAAGAAGATAATGGTCCATGCATGGAAGAGCAACCTACCTCCACCTGAAACAATAATAGTATCCCCCAAGGCATGCAGCTTTCATTCCTATAATGGACGTCTCTTTAGACAAACCTTGGTGACCACCTAATAGTGATCAAGCTTATTATATACACGCAACACCGTTCAACGAAACTAGATCCGTTGACATATCTCCTTCATCTCAATGCTCATCTTCCAACCTACCCAACTCATGACTTGTTGTCTTCAAAGACTTGGGGATCATTCTGGATACACATGCATCTATGTAGATATGTACATATAGAGACAAGCAACACAAAGGAATGGGGCCAAAAGCATCTACAAACAAAGGTTAGCTAGCTTAGCTAGTGGATGGATAGAGGGGGTTCCTCTTCCTTTCCTCTTTGCCATGCCTTTGCCTGTCCCCCCTCCCCCTTCTTTTTGTTGACAAGTCTCTTTTCGGATGAGCCATCCATCCATCCATGTGCCCCCATCACCCTCACTCGTGGTGCCTGAGTCCATCACTAACATGAGAGACAAAAAAAAAGAAGAAAAAATACAACAGAAAGTGATGACCATCTATATGCAACTCCATCCATCATACATGAAACCATTTGAGAGAGAGAGAGAGAGAGTGGTGGGATGTCACACACTAGCTATAGAAAGCGCTAGATGAGAAAGGTTCTCTTACACTCAAAAGCATCATTGCCAGACTGTTGGCAAGGAGTGGAGAAAGAGGGAAGGAAGGATCTAAAGATGAAGGCTTTTTTAAGTCCATGGTTGGTTTCTTATAAGCTATCTTACTACACATACATACATGCATGCATGACTTGCTCTTTCTCTTTATCTTTGGACAAAGCCCATCTTAATGATTCAAAGTCCATGCATGGCTCACTCACTGGTTCTTCTGGCATTTGTACAAACTAAGCTTTGGGGGGGCTACACTTTAAGTGTGTGTTGCTTTAAGGCAAAGAGGTCTTTGTGAGACCACAAACATGCCATGTGATGCCTGCCTATAAAATGCTAAAGTCAAAACAATGGAATCTTTGGTATGAACACTTTTTCTAAAAGAGAGAACCACCCCTGGATGTTTAAGTAACTACTGGCTGTCATGGCTTCTCAATTACTTCAGGAGTTGGGAAGTATGGTGACATCGTACCCACCTTGAGAGGGTCCTCCAATGTAGTGTTTTAGGGGACCTACTTGAATACCTTGGTTCCGCTCCTACATACTCGGAGGATTCTAGTTAAATCTCCATTTCTTTCTACTAGATAATATTTTGAGACCATTCTATCTACATCAACTCCGAGCACGAGTCGTTTTCCGGGCGTATAACTTTTATCATGATTGATAAAACTAATATGGTATTAGAGCAGAAGTCGAAAAGTTCACAACCCACTCTTAATGATGCAACTACCACTCGATCAGCGATCCAGGAAAAGAAAGCTGATTAAGAGACCGCAGAATCATCTAGCAGACAATTAGGCTTTAGCTTCGTCTGTCCAATAGTCTAAAACAATGAACAATTTCAACAAGCTTATGAGTTACTTCTCTGATTACATTGAAACCAACATTGTTTGCAATACAGTGCATCAAGAGTAACATGTCAGAGCAAATTTTCATCAATTTATCCAGCAAGCAGTCAATCAACCTTTACACAAAGATAGGGGTGATGTTGAAGACAAAGCGATCACAAATGGAAAGCATCAAACAAACACAAGAAGGCATTGTCATCATCCCATTCAAGAGTCAGAGAACCACCATCCAATAAACGCTCTAGAAATAATTCAACTGTGTTAGTGCCATGCCATGCCAATTTTACTTCGTCATGGAAGACCTCACAAATATACTTTAAATGGCCTCCCAATCTACTTACTCAACTGTGTGTTACTCTCACACTGTGAATCATTCAAGCAAGCAATAATTAGCTTCTTTGACGAATAAACAGGAAAGGCAGAGAGCATATCCATCACCTCTATTGGTGCCCAATAGAAATAAAGAGCCATGGAGTCAACGAACTATTTCAAAGGAAAGAGCCTTAAGAATTAGACCAAAGCAGAGGCCAAAATGTCAGAACAAACAAGGCCCTCATGCCCAAGCACTTAACTCTGCCTTGGAATCTTCAGAAAGAGAGGACCTATGTGAAGACTAATTTCTTTCCATAAAAAATGCTGAAGGAAAACTGAATAACAGAAGATGCACACATAGGTGACAAATGAATTTATGCATAGCCATGTGGATTAATCAAGCAAAAGAAAGGTCACATATGTGCAACCAAAGAATACCAAGAGAACTAAAAATATATTGAAGGCCAAAAGAAGAACAGAACGAAGTGGACATAAAAAGTCTCTATGAGTCCGAAAGAAGAAAAAGATATTGCACATGGAATGGCAACACCCATTGAACCAAAAGAAGATGCAGGATACAAAAAAAAGCATCTATAAGTCATTATAAGAATGACATCAGAGAGATCACATAGGGAGTGCAAAATTTGAGAATCTCATGAACGCCGCTAAACAAATAAGAACCCCAATTTGTTCATTAAAATGCAAGAGTGAGAATGTAATATCCTGCTCATATTCGGCTTACATCATTACACGTAAGTAGACAAATTCAAGTCTCAAATCCAGCATTCTCATAAACATCTGAATGCATAAGGAGCCTTCAAGGTAAAGTGCTCAGGAAATGAATAAACTCTGCATCTTATCCTCCTCTAACTAGGCAATGGAGGTGACCAATATCTCAAAATGCACCCAGACAAGTCATAAGATGAGCATCAAAATGCCACCTCAGCCAAAGCTTAAGAAAGATGAACAGCCTACAGATTTGAAGGACACCTCTATCTATATCAGCATCTGCAACCATATAATGCCTATGAATGTGAGCAAATAATGGAATGCGATCAGATGTACCTACCACCCATAAACCTCCAAGTACTCCCTGAAGGCATACGGATGATTAATACAATCATAGGGCACTCTAACATGTTTTATGCTACTCTAGAAATTGTGATACTAAGAAGAGGCACTAGGTGGAATTAAACCCAAACTCATGAGGGAGCACCAGCCTCGAAGAAGCCATTGCAAACTTGCACATATATCCTAGAATAATATTAACAAGCCCTCATTTGATGGTATATGATATCCATACTTCTCCCTAATTTCAGTAGGTTGGCCGAATCTCAGAATAGGAAAATAGATGTGATTGTATCAAGATGTTGATTTGACTTAACGTAGAACGAGATAAAACTAAGTATCGATCAACACACAAAAAAGTCAACCCATTGCAAATCTATAAATACCACCCAATCATGGCACAGTAAAGAAACTGCACGAGAAATTTCAGAATAATTGCAAGCTCATCAGCCATCAGCTTAACATGAAAATCGAATATACTATTTTTCAGACATAGAGCCACAAAATTATTAAATATTGCACACAATTAGAAGAAAATTCCAAAATTCTCCATTTTAGACGATGCAAGACAAGAAAACCTATAGTTTGGTTGATGGAAGATCACAATCACTCGAATGCATATAAACTAAGGAAAGCTGATTCATATCCAGTTTGAATGAAGCTAGGCCTGGCATACTTCATGTACTTTTTGCCACATAATTATACTGTTTGAAGCCAAATTCACATGCTTTAGGCCCAATGATTAGTACTTGGATGAAAATTTAGTCATTTAGGACATCTATGCAGTGAAGGACTTTTTGTAACGTAGCTGAAAACTTGAGTTTAGAATGGTTGCCAAAGCTCCACCGAATAACTTCCATAAGCCACGGCTACACCAGTAGCTATCCAGTATACTCTGTTGCTTTCTTTTTTTTCTATTTTCCTTGGTTTCTTTCTTCATTCCCTTGTCTCGTGTCAATTTACAACCCTAAGGGCTTGTTTGTTTCGTGGTATTATAGATGGGATAGGATTAGTAATCCCGTGGACCCCAATTTATCCGGTGATTTTAGGCATGGGATAAATTATCCCATTGGGACTCCATATCCCATGTACATGGGATAAAATAATCCCATAGGGGAGGTGGGATATGTAATCCGAGATAAGATCCATTGGATTAAAAAATAAAAAAAAATTAAATATTTGATTAAATCTTCTCCCACCTTGTCATTTGTCTTACCAAACAGGAGAAGGGTTTAACCCCTTACATCATATCCCGGGAGAATATATCCCAGAATACAATCTCCCAGGAGATTATATCCACCCATATCCTGTCCCGTGAAACAAACGTGGCCTAAGTCCATAAGTGATAGCCTAGTATCCAAAACCTATCATAAATAAGACTTCAAAAACCACTTTTCAGAAACCACATTCCAGCAAATAAGCACCTTGATGCTGTAAATGTCTAAAGTAAAATATCACACACAATAAACAAGCAAATACAAGCCTCGACCTCTACCTTTACAAGCACCTACTGAAATTAACTTCCAGCAACCAATGAAGATGCAAATACCTCATGCGTACCACTAGGCACCATATGAATAACTAGCCGGTAAAGTCCCATTGGGTGGACGATGGTAGAACTAAGTTTTAGAGTTAATTCAATAGTTTTGTTCGGTTTAAAATAAGTCGTCACTTGACAACATCATAGTTTTATGTCTATTTTTGTGTAATACGCTATCACATGGCAACAATCTAGCCCATGAATGGGTTTAGATAACTAAAAGCCAAATCTTACCCGTGATCTATCAAGAATAGATAATGAAAGTCAATCAAGTCTCGCAACAAAAAAAGGATATTAAGAAGTTCCAATAAGTTATGGCAAAATCAAGACAACGATTGAAGTGAACAAGGGAAAGAAAAAAAGATGATTGATTGATTGATAATTTTGTCTTCCTGATGTATGGAGTTTTACGAACATAGTAGGATGCATTCCAAAAGTTTCAAATCAATAAATAAGTTAAATCTTTCCATTAATTAATTCTAGAAAATAAATGAACATAGTAGGATGCATTTTGTCTTCCTAATGAATTAAATCTTTCACCTACCTACGACCCCCCTAAATCTTATAGCCTGCAAATAGCCATCTTAACTAAAGACAAACAACCCTCGCCCAATCAGCAGGCTCCATATTCCCAATAAAATGCGATGGAGGCAGAAATCTCTGGAGCTCAATGCATGATGTTTGTACTAATTCTACACTACTTATTTCAAAGCATTCACTCTGACTTGAAGCTCGGCTGATTCACCTCTCGAGTCCAAGTAACCATTCAAAAAAAATTACCACATTGTCTTACAAATCCATAATTAACTTCTTAAAATTCACGTCAAATCCTTGATCTATCCTAAGTTTTGAGCTAGGGATATCGTGGTCTCTTTTAAGCCAAAATCTGAACCCTAAATGGATGTCATATGGCAGCAAAGTTCTGATTAGCAAATAAGACTCAAACTACCCTTCCAAAACCCAAACTACTAGAACCCAAAAGAAGATCATTCTCAACCCTACCCTTGCTTTTGGACCAGAATATCCAGCAGCTTGGGCTCAATCCAGAAAAAGTCATTTGGATTAAACAAATTGTACAAGTGGACCAAAGTGATATCATCTTAGTTCAGAGATTGGATCGAAGATACACTCTTTGATCATCAATAGCACCAGCAATGCACAAGAAAAATATTCATGGTTATAAAATTTCCCCAAATCGCTTGGATTTCAAGCTGATCCGTCCATCATCATTGCTGTTTTAATCCAGAACCTCACTCAGAAGCCTCAGCATTCCTGACATTAAATTCAACTAGACATGATATTTCATATTCTTGCAGATAAATAGCATCTCACACAATTAGTATCACAAATAGTGCCTCCTGCATAACTTCGTGAACTCAAATGATCTGCCAAAAACAAAATAACTTTAAAATGTTCCGAGCAAAGCTAATATTAACCTTAACAAGCCACTTAGAATCTCAAAAAACAAATCAGAAATTATGGAACTTTGCCTTTTGACTAGTTGCAAAAATTAGCCAATCATACCATAAATTGTGAAGGGTGTCAATCAAAAGTGGCTTATACATCATTGCAAATAATAAGATGTTTCACAATTTGGAAATAAAAGTAAGGAGTACTTTAGGAAACTATGACATGATCAAATCTCCTATTTTAGGAAAATAACAACCAATTAAACCATAACACACAAGATTTCTTTTGCAAGTAATAGATTGGAAGAATTCATGTCCCATGCATACTGTTCTTCAACTATTAATTATAATCAAAAGACCATAAATAATTAGAATAATTGGAATAAGTTTAAACTCAGAAACCCTTTAGAAGAATTGTGTACACCCCTCATTTGAAAACTCTGGAGAATAAAATATGTAGAATTGGTTTGACAATCAGAAGAAAGTACAATGACCAATGTTCCTCATCTCATTTAGACTAAGATTCAAGTCTCCAAAAGATGATGACCTCGAAAATATATCTGAGTCATAGAGAACGTAGAAATTTATGTGACAAAAAATTTGTAAATAGAGATACACAGCTAATAACAACTAGGAATTTGGATTTGACTTACTCATACAATTCGATCGGATTCAAATAATAAAAAACAAGATTCAAATTATAAATTATAAGATTCGAAACCCACGTCATAATATTTATCCAGATTCGGATTTCAAGGTAAGGTTCATATTGGTGATCATTGGATTTGACTTGAATTATAAGATCAAAATCAAAAGAATTTAACAATAGAAACTAGTGACGCTAGCCTGTTATGAACTTGGTGGCTGAAATTCTGTTTTTAGACAGTATTATTGTAGATTAGAAACTGTTCAGGATCGTTCAAACTCAAAAAGGAAACATAGAACACTATCCAAAAACAAGAACTGTGATTGAACCTCAAATAGCCAATAGAAAAATGATCACTATCTTTAATGGCAATGGATAAGATTCAAATGATGAAAAAGAAAGGAAGCAGATTAAACCAAGGTATATGACACAAATGCCATGGGAAATCCATCATGGTCGTTGACCAGCTAAGATGACAGGTTTGAATTAAGTCACCAGTATCACCACATGGAGAAGAACTCGATCAGTCAACTCGCCCGACGACACTAAAAAAGGCGAAAAAATCACAGATCAATAGACGTCGGACCATCTGCAGGTAAAGTATCAGTGAAGAGCGAAGTATAGGCTCACTCAAAATCTCAACAAGGAACTCACCACCACAGGTAATCCAACCTAAGGATACAAAATCTGAGGGTGCTCGCTCCTCTAGGACAACATCCACATGGTTTCAAGACGAAATGAACCCTTACACCCAAACAAGATCACCAAGAATTACAAAACACAAGCATAGAAAACTCTTCAAGAGAATCTCCACTCGAGATTGAAGTCTCAAAACAAAGTCTAATCAACCCGAGTGCCAGCATGGCCTTACTTGTAGCCTACTGGATGAATCCTAATCAACAAGACACCAAAACTGGATCTAAAATGCAAAACCCAGTAACTTCCTTCCAATGGTAGGGAACTTGCGTCTCAAAATTGATCCCTCAGACATGTGAATTAGAAATCTCGACGAAACCGAAGGCTGTAGGATCTTAAGTTCAGTTTCCAACCCCATTGAATCATATTTATCTCAAAAAAACAATGGTCCTAGTACTAGGAATATATCATCCATCTCACTCCGTCAGCTGTAGCAATCCTCACCCAATTTCAAATCATTCAATCCTTTGCATCCATAAAACGAGGAAAACAATATTCCCTTCACACTAAACAAAAAAAAATGCAAAAAAAGGAAACTGACAACATCACTGATGACCAAATCACTCTCCCTATTTAAAAATACATAGTAACAAGCAAATCTAGCACATATATACGACCAAATAAAGCTAACATTCAACGTAACTAAAGTTAATAGACAATACAACGATGCACACTCCTAATTTATCAACTTCAGCGAATATGAAACAAGCACCATTGCTTTTAAAAGTAAAAAATCCTAATGGGAAATTCAATTCATGGCGCTTTTAAAGAGTCTATAAGCTAGTGCTAGTGCTGCAGCCTACGTACCAAAACAAGTTTCATTATAAACAAATACAGTAAGAGAGCTAAACAAAGCATGCTAATTTCTTCCACCATTTCAAAAAGTACCTTCCCTCGAAATCTAGTACAAAAATGGACTCAACAAGAAAGAAATAAAGCTAACTGTTATTGATCCCATCCTTGAAAACTTCAAATAAAGAATGACATGAAGGAAAAGGAACATAACTTTCTGTTAATTAACTGGAAAAGCCATCTAAACTAGACAGCATTGTTGCCATTAAGACTACAAGTTGTAAAGATAACAAGAAAAGGCGTGCCCTGACTACCCGTTCGTCTAAACCTCAAAAAAGCATGCAAATACAGCTCAGAAGGTAAACTCAGAGCTACAAACTATTCAGAAAGCCTCTGCATATGGCCACAGATTTATATACACGATAAAAGCAGACCGGTAGCAGAGGTATGGCCTAGGTAAGCTGACAAACGTTTAGTCTAAGAAACCTGATGCACGTTTTTACATCCTTTACCTGATTGTCACAAACTTGTTAGTACCATGCTTGGCCCAGAAAGGCTTCAAGTCAATCGGATTAGAAAGGTTATACCCCTCTCCAGCAAGCTTCTCCAGAACCTTCTTAAATGCTCCTTGGCTCATCTTCCTCCCAGCAATGCGTGATCCCTTCCTTTTCACGTTCATTGGGAGGGGATAAGCTGAGAGGTTGGTAGTGCAGCATGCAGACTGCCACCCCCCAACACCCCACCTGTAGCACTGCTGTGGGTTGCCGGTGCAAGAACAGACTGGTGTCGGGATCCCAGAGATGTCCAAATCTATCCCGTTGATTACTAAACCAGTGTTCTTTCTCCCATTCTTCCCACGTGGAGCGATGTCATTAGTGGTCCCATCCCTTGTTGGGGCATTAACCTTCTTGGGCTTCTTTGGCTGCTTTGGGGCCTTGCATGGACGACCCTGAGATCTCTTCTTCAATGGGGCATCGCTCCTGCTCACGGAGCCATTCATAAGAATTGGAACCTTCTCTTCCTTTGGGGGCTCAGGCGCCTGCAATATCTGGATGTTGTCGGCAGCAGGGGGATCAGGAAGCATATGGTAACTATGGTTCATTGGTAGCACATGATTAATCCTCTGTTCCCTATTAGGGAAACTCCATACTTCTCTAGTATACTGAAACTGGTGGACAGGTGGATCTGGAACACCACAGTCACGGTGGAGGTATCCTCCTCCATTGGATAAGAAGGGCTTCGTGTCCCTCCTCTCAACATCTGCGGGCATGAGCTGCAACCCAAGACTACTACTCTTCAAGGGTTGCTCATAGTACGCCCATTGGCGCACAGTCATACCCAATGGTCCATCATCATCCATCTAAGCAGTTGAAGGAACGCCACCAGAAATCGAGAATTGAGCAGAAGCCAATATATTATTGCACCGATTCAGCACATATCCATCTTCAATACACCTAGAAAACCCAGTTCAGTGAAACAATAATGAAATGAGGCAAATTAAAGAAAGAAAGTAACGGTTACCAAGCACACAATAAACTAACAGGATCAACTACATTTTGTCTCGGCTACCAAGCAAGAGAACTCATATCATAAAAGATGTCAAAGCTACTTATAAAAGAAGTGATTTGAAGTTCCAAGGAGAATCACTACAAAGGAAGCACCTTGCAACAAGCCCTAATCTCCTAGCACAAATAAAAGATACTACTAGCCGATTCCACAACATCTCCCATTCAAGAGATCCGGAAACGCTTAGAATAAGATCCGCAAAAGGTACAAAGATAGAACCTTTTCCAAACACCTACATTGCGTGCGTAGGCCAAATTAAGACTACCCATCACCAAAACAATCAAAATTTCAAAGAAATCTTCCAAATCCAAAAATAAAATGGAGAGAAATACCACAAAGAATCCATCTTGGAGCAAACCCTAATTTCAAAATCCGATGATCAAAAGAAGGAGAACCCGCCCGCAAAAAGCCCTGATTCGTCCACATTCGTAGATCCAGCCCTAAATACCTAACTCTTTCAGGGTTCTCAAGGTGGGATCTTTCCGCGTCGCAATAATGGCTAAAGCTTGGATTTTTCCAAGAAAAGATTTGATCAAATGAGGAAATACAAGCAGGAATCCCCATTTAATGAAACAAGAAATTCCTAGGGTACAAAAGGAGAACGTTAAACAAGGAATAAAAAGAGGACCACCTTCAAGAGAGAGAGAGAGAGGGAGAGGGAGGGAGAGCAGTCCCTAGGGTTCTTTGCCTGGGAGGTGAGAGGAGAGAGGAGAGAGAAGGGTTGATATAGATTTTTTTAACTATAAATGGTGAATATATATAATATTAGGTATATATAATATAACAATAATAATAAATTTCGGATTTACGTGTATGAATGGAATAATATGGAAGGTTAACAAAAAGGAGGAGGAACCCACCGTTTGCCAATACCACCATCTCTTTTTAGTTTGGATTTTTTTTGTCTTTGCTTTGGATCGAGACATACTTATCCAACGTTTTTTTTTTTTTTTTTTACACCTTTTGGGATCCTTTTTGTGAGACAATATGGATGTTGCGTAGATAGATTGATGGCTTATTATTGGCTTGTGTATGTGTAACGTGTCTGCATGAGATTGTGACATTTGGGATTCAAAAAATAACTGATGTGAGGCCTGTCCATGGTTCTGGGTTGGGCCAACCCAGTCAGAAAAAAGGGAAGTCTTGATGCGGCCCATGCATAAATATTGGCACGGATTAGAAGGTTGATGAGGCACTTGAATGGGACTTCGCTGGGTCGGGTCGAGCTGAAAAATGGTGTATTGGGTTGGATAGATGGGCCTGAATAAACCCAAACTCTCTTGGTGTTGAGTTGTTAATTCTCAGCTGAACCCAAGTATAATTGGTACCGACTTGAGTGGAAATTTTAGGTCAAAAGAATCAGGCGAGTCCATATTGGGTAAAAATCCAACTTATGTCCTGCACCACGTTGAGTAAAAATTGTTATAAAGATTGTTGTTCCCCGTGTGTGGGAGCTCCAATGAATACAAGAAACAAACTCACGAAGGACTCAGATGACTGATGGTCTTATGTTCATTCTGATATTGTGATACACGTTAATTTTGAGAGACCCTCAACCAACTCTTCTAGCCAGGGCCTTCTCTAGTAGCATCGATCATTGTGAAGCCAAGTAACTTCTCGACCTCTTCAAAAGCAAGAGCATAAAGCGTTTTTTTATTATCAATTAAACTGATAGGAAGGGGTAAAGTCTATATGCTTATAGTATTAAGTATTAGAGCACAAATATATAAGTAGAGGTCTTGAGTTTAAACCATGATTCATGCATTCCTCCATCTCCGACGCAGGATTGTTTGGCCTCTGAGTTTTATGGATGACCCAGTTGCCCTTTTGTCCTCAAGTTTTCGAGTTTCTCGACCTCTTGTGCAACAACATATCAAATACTCCAATATGGTTCCTCGAAGCAGACTTACGATCGATATTCCAATACTTATTATTCTGTGACTCAAGTTGACACAATATCATATCAAACCGTTAATTGATTCACTTCTTTGATACTATGCTAACTTCACCAATCATCATTGAAGATTGAGAGGGATGAGTATATATTTTTATATTTATGTAAGCAACAAGATAACTTAAATGATCAGCTACTAGAATTTGATATACACAAATGTTTGTCTTACCAATATCCGGTCATTCTGACACTGCCACCTCAATAAACGATAACAATTCCTCTCCTAATAGAGTTAAAATAACCTTAATACATGCACCATGCCGAGCTCCCTACATATACCAAATTCCCCACCAAGGCCATTTGATTTGATTTATATGACATCATGACAATGCTATTCCTACAACAATAGGTGATAGGCGGAAAGTATATATAGAATGTAAGCTTTTAAAAGAGCCATGGTGCAACATGTACTGATGTCAAAATTGTCTTGGGTATTTTTACAGAAAATATGAAAACACTAAACAGGCATTTTCAGGAAGCAACATTTCAGCATTCTAATCAAATGCATCTTCTAAGAATTAGAAAACAAAAACTGAATAGCAAATAGAAAATGCTATCTGGAGGAAGTAAATTAGTTAAGGCTGCTATAGGCTACACCATCTGGGCTCTTTGGAAAAATCGATGCAACTTCATGTTCAACAACTCAAGCCTAAGCGTGGAGGAAATCAGCCGCAGTGTCAGTTGGCAAGTTAAGGAATATCTGCTCTTGCATGAACTCAAAAAGCCCAAGAAAGAACACAAATGGCAGGGTCATAGAGTTCAAGTTGATGCCTCCATGGGATATCAAGGTTGCATAGCTGGGCTAGGAATTTGCTGCAGAAATGAAGCTGAAGAAATTGAATGGGAGGCGACAAACACTACCATTGCAGACTCTGTCCTCCAAGCTGAACTAAAGGCGATTCACCTGGCAATGAAGGAAACTAGGAGAAAGGGAGTGGCTAATTTATTGATCGAAAGGGAGTCAAGATTTGCTGTTAACATGGTAAATGTCTACCTACCAATTGGTGCAGACTGCATCAACCTGCTGCATGATATCCTTTGGGACATTGGGCACTTCTCAAGTTTTCAGATCACCTACATCCCAAGGGAAGCTAATATGAACGCTGATGGTTTAGCACGGCAAAGTAGGGGTCAAGTTTGTAATAGGGATGGTCTCCACACAAGGGGACCCCCAACAGCTTAATATTGTAGTTCATTTTATTCGACGACTTAGCTTCGGCTTAATTGTGCAAAAAAAAAATAAATAGAAAATGCTATCATGAAAATATTTTTCAAACCAACCTAATGTTGGGAATGTAGATAACCTTCGACAGATGGCCTCCTCCTGAGATCGACGTCGACGACCATGGTGTACTTTCGACATCTTGAGCTCGAGGCGTCGAAGGCGTCGACGAGCATAGTCCAGGGCTCGAGGTGTAAAGACTTCGAGCAGCGGCGCATGAAGAACACGCAGGCGGCGTGCATGAAGGCGTCGACGCACGAGTCGAGGCTGTGGCGTCGAGCTTCGGAGACATCGAGGAGTCGACGATCTTACTTGGAGGCGTCGACGCGCTTAGTTGGGGAGCGTCGACGAGCTTTGTTGAGAAGCGTCGACCAGGTTTTTGGTTGAGCATTGATTGTTTTGAGCATTGATTGCTTTGAGCATTAATTGCCTTTGCAAGGCATTAATTTCCTTGGGGTCCACAAAGCTATCAAAGCTGCCAACGGCTGTGATGCTAACCATTGGATCGGCGCATTCAATTTTTTTTGGGTTTCTACAGGGGCATTTCCGTCCTTACCGGTTAACCCTATATATACATCGTTATGTAATTTTAGGGTTAGGATGAGACGGTGTGAAAAACCGGGAGAGAGGCGGCCTTGAGACAAAGAGAGAGCTCTTTGTAATCTTCATTAATCAATAAAAGTGATCTGGTGTGGTGGAGAGAGGACGTAGGCAAGTTGTCGAACCTCTATAAATCTGTGAGCCTTTATTTTGTTGTTTCTCTCTCTTCTTGTGACCTTTCTTTTTGCATGCGTTGTTTCTGTGATTCATAAATCCCAAGATCCGAGGGAGTTAAGGATTGTTAAATCCTGACACGTAAAGCATTCAATCCAACTATTCAGTCCCTATAGGGGGTGTTTGCTGTGTTTGGTTGCTCGGAAGTGGAGTTGAAGTGACTTCAGTCCTACTTTCAAGTCACTGTAGTCAAAGCTGCCACTTTTCATTTCGACTTCCGGTCTTTCTGGTGAGAAGTAAGTTGAAGTGGCATTTGAAGTGGAAAATAATATTAATAATATTATACTGTAATAAAATAGTAATATAAGTAGGTCTCACATATCACTTGTCACATCATGATTGGTCCACGTCATCCAAAATAATATCATTTCTAATAATTTAATTTTAAAGTTATTAAATTATTAAATTATTAATATTTTAATATTATTTTAATGTTTTAATTTTAATATTTTAAGTGGCAAATAATGTTAATAATATCATACTGTAATAAAATATTAATATAAATAGGTCTCACATGTCACGTGTCACCTCGTGATTGGTCCATATCATCAAAAAATAGTATTATTTTAATAGTTTAATTTAAAAATTATTAAAATATTAATAATTTAATATTAAAAATATTATTTTAATATTTTAATCCTTAAACCATAAAATATTAAATTATTAAAAATCTTTGAAATTGCTCATAATTGGAGATGACCATATCTCCACTTCAAGCACAAATCAAACACCAGAACTCAGAAAATCCTATAAAGTCACTCCCGAAAAAGTCACTCCAGTGAAGTCACTCCCCAAAAAGTCACTAAACTCCAGCTCACTTCTCAGCAACCAAACATGCCCTAAGCTGAACTGTCCAGCTAGCTTTTACATTATTACGTATATACATATCAAAGCAAACCTTCAAGTTTCACAGGTAGCTTCGTAATAAGGAAAGAGCTTGGAATGCTGATATCCATAATTCAACATCTTCTTTCTCTTATCTTTTTAATAACCTTAAGAATCCATTGATAAGCTACCACTCCATTGGTGACATCAATGGACTATTAAACAGCATCTTAAAGTCGATCTCATATGTAGCCTTCTTGCAGGAATCTAGGCAGAGAAAGTAAGCTGCATATATATGATCTCTACTTAGTAGACAGCTAGTTAAAGTTAAACCTGGATGCATCCCTACAAAGCTAAGAAGGTTTTAGTATGAAGCCTCTCATGTCTGTCATCGTGCAAAGATTCCCTTCTTGGAGAGCTTTCTTTTCCTTTTATAGCTTAGCTTAGAACGTTAAACGATCTCTGAAACACTCTCTAGTTAATAGGATCTATCATCGTGTTAACCAATTATATATTATAAAACAAGGCTTAGGCTTTGATGTTGTAGCTTTTCATGGGAGACATCCCTAAGATTTCAAATTAAGGCACTAATCTCTAGCCTCTGATGGCACTAGGATTTCCTTGGCCCCCAAATATTAATTATTTGCATTGATGCATGTGTGGGTGCTCTGTTTTCTACACTAAAATGATATTTATCAGTTTATTTTTCTCATAAACTTTTCTAGACAGCAATGATTTGTTTGTTCTTTTTATAAGAAAGGTTCTTGAAAAGAAGAAGAAGGGGAGTTGTTTCAATTAAGGAAGAGAGCTTCTGCATTAGCTGCGTCTGAAAAATGCTGGGTTTCCTTAGCACCTGCAAACAACAATGTCATCACTAAATCAAGATGATTATTTAGTAATACTTTCAACCTTGATTCAAGGCTATGAACTATGAATATACTAATCAATTGAATCAGAGGATAAGTAGAGCAGTTTGGCAAAATTATAAGCAACCTGAAAAGGATGCATGATAATATGGAAACACTAAACATTGATCATAACTGCAAAAAAAGATTGCTGGAGTTGTCTTTCAAATAACCAGATTTTTTTCTTCTTCATATCTAGCGAGTGCTCTTTAGCGTTAGTCGTAATCATGATTTCACGTGCAGTTGTGAATATAATGCTAACATAATGATAAATTCCACTGGCATCTGGGTGGCCATAATGCTCAAAGCTAGCATTCAGTGGATATATATCAGTCTGTCAAAACACCACCTGCCCTACGTTAGTACCAAGCATGCCTAACTGTTTGATTTGATGTGAGTGATACATGAGAGCAAAATAATTACCATTCTCAACAGTAATACTACTTGTGATATAATTAATTCTACCTTTTTCATCAAGACCAGCTAAAATTGAATGATTTGCCTGTCTATCTTTATTTCTGCTTATAATCTGTAAAAAGCTCAGGATTGAACAAAACAAGCCGATTGTTGTGCATATAATAGCCTTTGTGGACCTAAAAACAATCTATCAGCAGGAAAATTTGGCCTACAGATCAATGAAAAATCTTAAACAAGCTACAGCATGGTTATCATAATAATGACTATCATAAGTATTTACAGGTAGTCTGTTGGTTTTCTTTCAGCTCATCTTCAATTCTAAAACCTCACCTAAGAAAAACAAAGATCACTCTTAAAGATGCACCATTCAAGGAAAGGGCATGGGCTAAAAGCTGGCTGAGATGAGCAGAGGGACCATCATCACCTATCCCATAGCCATTAGGGAAAAGTGTTGGGGAAGAGGAAAGCAATTGATGTCTTAGGGTCTGTGGTGGGGCATCTAACATCTTATTGAAAGAACAGCATAAAGGATCTATCCTCATGCACCTCCACTTTCATCCTCTCCTTTTTTTTTTTCTCATTCTCTGCCTGCAAAGCAACCTACGAAAATACCTATCAACCCTTTCCAAACTGTTCCTGATATTAGAACATCTTAATTCAAAGAAGTAGGTCAGCCAGGGAGACATGCAGAGCAAAGAAGTAGGTTAGCCATTACCATTCTAAATCATCTTTGAAAAGACGCTATAGCTGGAGTTAGGAAGTATTTAAGAGTATAGGAGTTTGAGTTACCCATGGCAGACCCAGCAAGACATCATTCTCTGATCTAAAGATAAAGTCCTTGTTGAAATCCTGTTCTTTGACCAATGACAGCATTCCTTCCATTCTCCTCTTTACTCAAAACACTTTTTAAGCATGCATGCATGATTCCCTCCCTTAGTTTTCTTGTGCACCCCCTTTCCCAACTCCAAACACTAAGCCATTTTTCTCTCTTGACAAAATGAAGAAGCTCCTTTATATCTTTTTTCTTGTGCTATCACTTCTTTTCATGTCAACACCTTCATCGGTTTCTTCAACCTTTGCTCGCAAACAGGAGATGTATACGAGTACGAAAACAGATGCTGAGGCGCTGCTTCTCTTCAAGAGTTCCATCCAGGATGACCCAAATGGTGTTCTATCAAGTTGGCGACTCAACAGAAGTCTGTGTAGTTGGTTTGGGGTTTCTTGCAGTTCAGGGAGAGCTACTCAACTCAATTTAAGCAGCTGCAGTCTATCAGGAACTCTGATTTCTTTCTATCATCTCTCATTGCTGGACATGCTCTCAGCTCTCAATCTCTCAGCTAATCCTTTCTATATCAATTCAACTGTTTTACTTCAGCTCCCACATGGATTGAAGCAGCTTGATCTTTCGTCTGCTGGGCTCACTGGCCTCCTGCCGGAGACTTTCCCTTCAGTTTATACAAACCTCGAGTATCTGAATCTATCAGGCAACAATTTAACCGGTTATCTGTCGGAAAATCTTCAAGCTGGATCTCAGAATTTGCAGGTGCTCGATCTATCATCGAACAACTTTTCGAGCGCCATTTCTGATCTTAAATTCCAAAACTCCTGCATGAGCTTGCTGCACTTGGATCTCTCCGCAAACCAGTTCTTCGATCTCATCCCTGCATCTTTATCCAACTGCACTAGTCTGAAGATCCTAAACCTATCATCCAATGCACTTGTGGGGGAGATACCTCAATCTTTCCGCGAATTGAGAAGTCTGGAGATCTTAGACCTGTCTCAGAATCACCTTACTGGATGGATCCCTTCTGAATTAGGAAATGCTTGTGGATCTCTTCAGCAGCTGAAGCTCTCAAATAACAACATCACTGGACTGATTCCTGACTCTTTCTACTCATGTTACTCTCTGCAGCTGCTAGACCTTGCAAATAACAATCTCTCAGGTCCTATTCCAAAGGATGTGCTGAAAAATCTTGCTTCATTAGAGTTCTTGTTACTGAGTAATAATTTCATCTCTGGGTCATTTCCTAGCTCCATCTCTGCTTGCAATAGCTTAAGAATAGCAGATTTCAGTTCAAATAAGATATCAGGACCCTTACCTGAAGACATCTGCTCCGGCTTGTCGTCGCTCGAAGAGCTTCGTCTTCCTGATAACTTGATTACCGGTGAGATACCGCGGAATTTGTCATACTGTTGGCAGCTCAGGACGATCGATCTTAGTATCAATTACCTGCAAGGCCAAATCCCTCGTGAGTTTGGCATGCTTGCAAATCTTGAGCATCTGATGCTCTGGTTCAATGGCTTGCATGGGGACATTCCGGCGGAGTTGGGCCATTGCTCGAAGCTGAAGAATCTCATACTCAACAACAACTTCATCGGCGGCAACATCCCAGTCGAGTTGTTCAATTGTAGCAACCTCGAGTGGATATCGCTCACGAGCAACAGCATCACCGGAAAAATCCCGCCGGAGTTCGGCCAGCTCTCGAGGCTCGCGGTCCTGCAGCTTGCAAACAACAGTCTTGGTGGTGAGCTACCGCGAGAGCTTGGGAACTGCAGCAGTTTGGTGTGGCTTGATCTGAACAGCAACAGGCTGTCCGGCGAGATCCCTCCACGCCTCGGCCGGCAGATCGGAGCGAAGGCATTGAGCGGAATTCTGTCCGGCAACACCTTGGCTTTCGTGCGAAACGTCGGAAACTCATGCAAAGGCGTGGGAGGGTTGCTCGAGTTCGCCGGAATCCGGCCGGAGAGGCTAATTCAAGTGCCAACCCTGAAGACATGCGACTTCACACGGCTGTACTCCGGCGCGGCCTTAAGCGACTGGACACATTACCAGACATTGGAGTACCTTGATCTCTCATATAACCAGCTCCAAGGGAGGATTCCGGTCGAGTTCGGCGACATGGTGGTGCTTCAAGTGCTTGACTTGGCACACAACAAGCTATCCGGCGAGATCCCAGCATCCCTCGGTCGCCTTAGAAATCTCGGTGTTTTCGACGCTTCCCACAATAGACTGCAGGGAAGTATTCCGGATTCTTTCTCAAATCTCTCCTTCTTAGTACAGATAGACCTCTCCGACAATGCCTTAACCGGTGAAATACCGTCCAGAGGGCAGCTGAGCACTCTTCCGGCAAGCCAGTATGCTAACAACCCTGGCCTCTGCGGCGTGCCATTGCCCCCGTGCCAGCCAGCAAGCAATTTGCCGGCGACCACTCAACCGGATAACGCAGTACAACATAGCCGGAACCCCGCATTGGCTTGGGCTAACAGCATTGTCCTGGGGATTCTCGTATCAGTCGTGTCCCTATGCATCATCATCGTGTCGGCGATCGTGACGCGGTGGCGGCACAAGGAGGCGGAGGAGGTGAAGATGCTCAACAGCTTGCACGCGGCGAATGCGGCGACCACCTGGAAGATTGGGAAGGAGAAGGAGCCTCTGAGCATCAATGTAGCTACTTTCCAGCGACAGCTTCGCAAGCTCACCTTCTCCCAGCTCATAGAGGCCACCAATGGCTTCTCCGCCGCCAGCCTCATCGGCTGCGGAGGCTTCGGGGAGGTGTTCAAGGCCACTTTAAAAGACGGCTCCTGCGTCGCCATCAAGAAGCTCATACATTTGAGCTACCAAGGTGACCGGGAGTTCATGGCGGAGATGGAGACTCTGGGAAAGATCAAGCACAAGAACCTCGTGCCGCTCCTCGGCTACTGCAAGATCGGCGAGGAGAGGCTCCTCGTCTATGAGTACATGCCCTTCGGCAGCCTCGACGACGTGATCCACTATAGGAATGACGCAAAGGGAGTGGATCTGAGCTGGGAAACCAGGAAGAAGATCGCCAGAGGTGCAGCGAAGGGCTTGTTCTTCCTTCACCACAACTGCATTCCTCACATCATACACCGAGACATGAAGTCGAGCAACGTGCTGCTGGACGGCGACATGGAGGCGAGGGTGTCGGACTTCGGCATGGCCAGGCTGATAAGCGCATTGGACACACACTTGAGCGTGAGCACGCTCGCTGGGACGCCCGGCTACGTGCCGCCGGAGTACTACCAGAGCTTCCGGTGCACCGCAAAGGGCGACGTGTACTCTTTCGGGGTCGTCCTACTGGAGATACTCACCGGAAGGCGGCCGACCGACAAAGAGGACTTCGGCGACACCAACTTGGTGGGGTGGACGAAGGCCAAAGTAAGGGAAGGGAAAGGCAGAGATGTGATCGACGGGGATTTGCTTATGACCGAACCGGGCGAAGAGGAGGAGAAGGAGATGACGAGGTTGCTGGACATAGCGATGCAGTGCGTCGAGGACTTCCCGTCGAAGAGGCCTAACATGTTGCAGGTGGTGGCCATGCTGAGGGAGATCAAGCCTGTCGCCATTGATGATGAAACTGCTGCTTAATTGCACCATTGCTAGTTCATGCATCCTTTTGTTTGCTTGTAGTATTTGGTTTTTGTATTAATACCACGTACCATAAAATAGTTTGTGTTTGTGTTTGTGTTTGTGTTAATGATTCATCTGTGAACTGCTTGCAATCCACACATGACTTTGTTGAAACAATTCATATGGCATACTGGCATTTGATCGAACATGGAGTAGAACAACTGGATTCTCCGCCAGATATATTTCTCCATCCTATAGTTCTGTGAGAGACTTGTAGAATGATGATGGTAGGTGAAATGAGGATAAACTAATAATGATTATTTTTGGTGTTTGAGAATAAAAATGGAGAACTCCATACCAAACAGGGGCGTAGGGACGTCGTCTGAGACGAATTCTTGCCCCGAGAAGCCTTTTTGTTGAGGGATTTGGCTGATGTTGAGGAGCTATTCCCGGGTTAATTCCCAGTCAAGTATGTCCAGGTTCTCCTTCATCCTCTCCTTGTTGAAGCTTTTCACTAAGCCACAGTCCCCTTGTTCGTACTGTTGGACTTGATCCAATCTGTCTACATAAAGTGGACCACATTCACAACAAACCAAGTTTAAGTGGTTCATAAGGTTTAAGAGTTCAAGATCAATTCAAATCCTGATTTGAATTAATATGTCAGTTGGATTGTGATAACCCATATATTTACATAGATTATCTATCTGTTAGTATAAATAGGGACTTGGTCCCCTCTCAGCTACGTACGGTTTTAGGGTTCCCCATCTACCACACATACAGAGTAGCCAGGGAGTGGAAACCAAGAATCCTAATCTTTGAGATCAGATCTGAAGAACAGAAGAACATACAAGAGGGACTGTCCAAAATCAAAGCTTCCACACACTCTAGAAGGATTTAGCGATGTCGGGTATGTTTTAATCGCATAAAGTTTCAATCTGCATGATTGATGTATGTAGATCTATATGGTTTTATTCCAGCAATTGGTATCCGAGCCAGGTTACGACATATACGTGTTTCTCTGGATTTTTCGGATTTTCTGACTAAGGGTTTCAGATTTTCCGAAACTAGTTCTTGTTTTTTCGGATTTATTGGGGTTTTATTTTAATCCGGATTTAACCGATTATTTTAATCGATGTGGGAGGGCATGGTGGGTGAACCCATGCCCGATCCCTTTGGATCGTCGCTCCGACATCGTCACGGAAGCCTAATCGGCAACCGTGACGGCGGTTTTGGGCGGCGCAGGGCTCGCCGACGGCTGCTTCGGCGGTCACGGCATTGCCTCACCGGATCTGCCGGCTCCTCTCCTACCCGGCACCACCGCATCGGCGTGTCGGCAAGCTCCAGCCGGCGTCTGTGGCTTGGGAGGCTCTCCGACGCGCCACTACCCATAGCCCCAGGGTTTCATCCGATCGGGGAAGAAGAAGGTAAGTTTGGGTTTTGGATTTTGGGTTCCCGGATCCGAACCCATTAAGCTTTTAAGTTCTATCGGTTTTTCAGGTTTGAGTTTTTGCTGGGTTTAGAACCCGGATCCGATCCGGTTTTTAATTCAGTGAACCTTTTGCAGAAACCACCCCGTTTCTTTGGAAAACACCCTATCTTCCTCTGGTTGTCTATTATGCGTGTTTTCTTATCTTTGGAGGGCTTTTTTGCAACAGTCTATGTTATAATGTTGTTTCTTCCTCGTTTTAAGCCCGATTTAGTCCCGATTTGAGCCGTTTGACTCGTTATTGCATAGGGATCTCTATGATGATGTTCATGTTATTATATCATGCCTATGCCTGTTATATCTGCAGATATTAGTTTGCTTTTAGAAAGAATTTATGTTGTTTCTTTAAGCAATGTCAATGATTCTTTTCAGTTCACTTATGAATCATATATGTTTAATTCTGCTAGCAAACCAAAACCTTGTTATTACATAAGGTATGATTAAGTTGTCTTTAAAATACTTATGGGTGGACCAAAGTGACCCTAAGTTATTTTAATGTGCATCTTATCATAATCAAGGATGTAGTAACAAAAGTTGTATCTAAAGCATTATCACAAAGGTCAATCCCAAAGGAGGGCCAATGCGAATGCATGCTTTTAGATGGATAGGATAGTGCATTTTTTTTGCATTCTATGCCTAAGGAGATCCTGTCTGTGAGGACATGTCCCTCTATTCCTTTAGCTCGTTGTTGACCATAAGGGCAATTTGGTAAATTACACCTTGTCGGTTTGTTTCACACCCGTGTGCGCGCACAGGCTCTGATTGATGATTGTGTTTGACTAGATCCGTTTAGGAGGTTTTTGACATGTGGATCGATCCAAGCTAGTGTTGGATCGATCCAGCTAGGTCTTGGATCGATCCGATTTAGTCTTGGATCGATCCGGATACTGTAGCATATCGGCGTCTTTCTTCCTTGAGAGGACGGCAGTCGTGGCCGTCGCCCTCCGCTGTCAGGGGAGAGGAGACTTTCTCTCCTCTGCTTTTCCTTTTCCCCCTCCTTCCCCGGCTTCCCCCTTCCCTTTTCCTTCTTCTTCTTCCTCTTCTCCTTCTCTTCTTCTTCCTTCTTCTTTCTCCTTCCCGCGAGCTCTGCTTCCCCTGTTTCCGACTGAACCTTCTTCTCCACCGTTCTCCCTCCTCCGCCCACCGTTTTGAGCGTTTGAAGGCTCGTTGGAACCGTGGCGGTGTGAGGAAGATCTCTGGTGTGATTTGAGGCTCCGTTGGTGACCGGTTTGAGAGGAATCAGCCGAGAATTGTGTTTCCGGTAGGTGTTCTACCCACGTGAGTTGTTTAATGGGTTTCTCCTAATCTAGCTGTTTTATCTTGTTGTTCTTTGTGTTGTTGGCTTCCTCTTGCTTAGTATAAATTTTGGTTTAAGATTCATAAGCTTTGGTTGAGATTTTAGTAGGATTTAAGCATGTTAAAGCTCGGATTTTTTCGGTTTTTCAGTTCCTGAAGAACAGCCAACTTACGGCGCGTTTTTTGGCCAATACAAGCATGATATTGACCTATGATGAACATAATCGTTGTAGATCTCTGAGTTATCTTTCCATTCTAGCTTATTTCATATTTTTCCAATTTTTCTACTAATTGTGGTGATTATTCTCGTGGCCTGCAACGAGACTGATCTGAAGCTGGTATGAAGCTGTTTGGATCGATCCAAATATTCCGGATAGATCCAATATTTTTTTGGATCGATTCAAATGTTCTGGATCGATCCCAAAGCTGACTGATGGTGTTTTATAGACTATTGTTAGTGGTTTTGATTAGCGTTTTTCCGGTAATCGAGTCGTTGGATGTTTTTGGATCTTGGATCGATTCCGGTTGCACCTAAGATGGTCTGTTCACTAAGGGCAGGTCGGATCGATCTATGGGTATATTTGAATCGATCCAGTGTTTCCCAGGAACAGTGTTTGAGGGTAGCAGAGAATGGCTTTCTTGGTTTTTCCAAGTTGGATCGATCCGAGGGCAAGTTGGATCGATCCGAGTGTGTTGGATCAATCCAACGTACACCAGAATGCGGTTTTGATGGTTTTACCGGCGGGGCTTGCCATGATAGTTTGTTTACCGTTTTCTGATTGAACCGGGAGTGTGATGACTCCCGGGATTGTGTAGAATAAATGGGCTGGTTGTATGCCCTTTATCGCTTTGTGGTTAACCGAGGGAGTCATGAACCTCGGGAATGTTTAGCATAAACGGGCCGAAGGTATGCCCTTGATTGTTACTTATTTATACTGTTGCATGCATTGTTGATTGTGCATTAGAGGCCTAGGGTTTGACTATAGTGCTGTTAGTCTGTTGTTTGAGGTCGTGTTAGCTTTGTTGCTTGGAGTGCTGAGAGATGGTTGTCATAACCACGGTTGTGTCACCAAGTGTGGAGGTCCCGCTTAGAGAGGGGTGTCCTACATGTATCGTCATGTGCACCCTGGGTCAGGGAATGTCGGAGAATGTCCACCCTTGAACAGTGGCTGTTGGAGGGACGTACTTTGGACAGGTATCCTTCGGGTTATTGATGGGATTTATGGGGTCCTTGGCAGGCCTCAGTACTTGGCACGGAGTTAGTTCAGTTGCAGTTTCCCCTTTATTGTGTGTGTCATAGAGTAGAACCCTACTGAGCTTAGTGCTCACTCCTATCCGGGCGGCGTTTGCAGGTGCAGGTACCAGCTCTCTTTCGGTGGGCCCCAGTCGCTCGTCCTGCGGTGGCGCGACGACATCAGGGCATGTTTGAGGTCCAAGATGGCTTCTGTTGTTCCTTCTGGGAGACCTCTGTTGATGTAACCTTTTTGAGTCTTATAACATCTTTTGTACATGAGAACTAGTTTATGTAAATCTTAATGTAACTCTGTTATATGTACAGTTTTGTAATACTAGTAGTTAGATTTACTTTTGTTCTCTGGCTGCTTGTTGTAACTGTTTTCGCCAGTTGCTATTAGTAGATGTAGGAACCCCCCCCCTCGTGTCCCGGTCCGGATGGGTTTTTTGGGCAGGGGCGCGACACTGTCGGCCCAAAGGTGTCAGTCTCCTTAGCCTGAGAAGCTGAGAATGGCACTAGATCCTATAGATGAAAATATTTCATCAAGTTGAGTAAGACCTAATAGTGGTTGTAAACTCAGGCCCAAAGGAGGGGTTTACAATATCGCCACCTGGTCCCTCACCCAAATATTTTAATGACCTAAAATATTTGGGGCACCCTTGGCATGATTAAATCATGACTTGGGAAGAATGTGTGGAATGAATGAATAATATTGTTGATAAAATAGAAATTGTGGCATAATCTAATGTGAGTTATTTTTTATCTTTATTTTCAGCTATCACTCCTGCTTTAGTTAATAACTCTTCAAATATTCCCCTTTCGAATGGTTCCAATTTCACTGAATGGAAGGATCAGATCCAGATTACATTAGGGTGGATGGATTTAGATCTGGCATTAAGGATCGAAAGACCAGCTGCTCCTACAGAGCAGAGCTCGCCAGAGGAAAAAGCTCTATATGAGAAATGGGAACGCTCTAATCGGCAAAGTCTTTTGCTGATGAAGGCGTATGTCGGAAAGAACATTCGGGGATCTATCCCTCAATGTGAGACAACCCGTTCTTATTTAGAGAATATAGAATAACAAGTTGTTAGTTCTAATAAGACTCTTGCCAGCACCCTAATGAACAAACTGTCCTCCATGAAGTATACCGGTACTGGAACTATTCGTGAACACATAATGGAAATGCGAGATGTTGCGGCTCAAATTAATGGACTTGAAGTCACCATTTCTGATTCTTTCTTTGTGCACTTCATTCTCAACTCCCTGCCTGTTCAATATGGAGCTTTTAAGATTTCTTATAACACACATAAGGAAAACTGGTCAGTTAATGAACTCCTGACCATGTGTGTTCAAGAAGAAGGGAGGTTGAGGCAAGAGAAACAAGAAAGTGTTAGTTTTGTTTCTCAAGCCAAGAAGGGCAAAGGAAAGGCAAAGGCTGAACCTCTTAAGAAGAAGATGAAGGTTAATCCAGCTATTCAGAATCAAGCTGGAAATCCTGGACCCATTCAGATTCAATAGGGGAACCAAACAAGGTGCTTCTTCTATAAGAAAAGGGGACACATCAAGAAAGATTGCCAGAAATATCAGATTTGGCTAGCAAATAAAGGTAAACACTTTGCTTTAGTTTCTGAAAAGTTGAATAAATTTCCACATTCTAGTTACTCCTGGTGGATTGACTCTGGGGCCACTATTCATGTGGCAAATTCCATGCGGCTCCTCTCAACGCATCGGACTCCAAATGAGGGTGAACGCTGTATCATCACTGGCAATAAAGTGTGTTCACGCGTTGAGGCAGTAGGAACCTGCAGAATAAAACTAGATTATGGATTTATTTTAGAACTTGAGAACACTTTTTATATTCCTAGTTTTTCTAGGAATTTAATTTCAGTTTCGATGTTGGACAAATATGGTTATTCCTTTAATTTTAATAATTATGGATTGTCCATCTATTTTTGTTCTCAGTTGGTTGGATCTGGAATCTTAGTTGATGGTTTATATAAGCTGCATTTAGATAATTCTATGTATGATGCTTATTTAACCATGAATGGAAATGCTAGTACAAAGCGTAACATGGTCAATGAAAAAACTTCTATGCTTTGGCATAGAAGACTAGGGCATATTTCTGAAGACAGACTTAGAAGACTTGTGAATAATGGGGGATTACATACTCTTGATTTCACAGACTTCAAAACTTATCTAGATTGCATCAAGGGAAAGCAAACTAGAGTCTTCAAGAAAAATGCAGCTAGGAGTAATGTTGTGTTAGGATTGATCCATACGGAGATTTGTGGTCCGTTTTCTCCTACCATCAATGGAGAAAAATATTTTATCACTTTTACCGATGACTTTTCAAGATTTGGTTACATTTATTTGCTTTCAGAAAAATCAAATTCAATTGATGCCTTTAAGGTTTTCAAGGCAGAAGTTGAGAAGCAATTAAATAAAGTAATCAAAGTGGTCAGATCGGATAGAGGTGGTGAGTATTTTGGTAGGCACACTGAAGCTGGTTGAGTCCCGGGTCCATTTGGTAGATTCCTAGAGAAATGTGGTATTGTTGCACAATACTCCATGCCATGCAGGCCAAGTCAGAATGGTGTTGCTGAAAGAAGGAATCAGACTCTTATAGATATGGTTAGGAGTATGATAAGTAATTCCAATCTACCTTTATCCTTGTGGGGTGAGGCCTTAAAGACTGCTATATACATCCTTAATAGAGTACCTTCGAAGGCTGTCCGTCAAACACCGTTTGAAATGTGGACAGGAAGGAAACCAAGTTTGAATCATTTTCATACTTGGAGATGTCAAGCAGAGGCTAAGTTTTATAATCCACAGGAAAGGAAATTGGATCCAAGGACAATAAGTTCATATTTCATTGGATATTCAGAAAGATCCAATTGATTTAAGTTTTATTGTCCTTCACTCCAAACCAGAATTGTTGAAACTGACATTGCAAAATTTATTGAGGATGATTTGCTTAGTGGGAGCATAGAACCTCGAAATTTAAATTTTGAGGAACTGGTTGAACCCAACAGAGCACTAGATCATGTGTTTGTGTTGCCACTTCCAGTGATACAACCAAATACTATAGAGTTAAATCTGGAAATCTAATGCCACATCATCAAGAAAATGAAAATATAGATGTGCTAGTTGATCATCAAGGTAACGATCAATTTAATCAAACTCAATTAAATACGGATGTCAATGAACCTCCAGTTCCAGATAACAATCCAATTGGGTTGAGAAGGTCAGCTAGAGAAAGAAGACCAGCTATATCCTCAAGTGAATACCATTTGTATTTACATGAAGGATGTGAGTTAGAAGATCCCATTATATTTTCACAAGCCATAGAAGGAAGAAATTCTTCAAAGTGGATCGATGCCATGAAGGAAGAGCTAAACTCGATGCAAAAGAACAATGTCTGGGAGCTCACTTTGTTACCAAAAGGAGTCAAACTCATTGGGTGTAAATGGGTCTACAAGACCAAAACTGACTCTAAAGGTAACATTGAGAGACATAAGGCTAGACTTGTAACAAAGGGTTTTACTCAAAAGGAAGGCATTGATTACTCAGAGACCTTCTCTCTTGTTTCGAGGAAGGACTCTTTTAGAATAATTATGGCTTTGGTGGCTCATTTTGATTTAGAGCTTCACCAAATGGATGTGAAAACAGCTTTTCTTAATGGAGATCTTGATGAAGAGGTGTATATGGATCAACCTGAAGGATTCTCGCAAAAGGAAAATGAACTTTTAGTATGTAAGCTTAAGAAATCAATTTATGGATTAAAGCAAGCTTCCCGTCAATGGTATCTCAAGTTTAATGAGATAATTATGATCTTTGGTTTTAAAGAAAAAACTATTGCTCAGTGTATATATCTCAAGGTCAGTGGGAGTAAGTTCATAATTTTGATTTTATATGTTGATGAATCTCCCGTTGTTCCTCAGTAGCTCAGTGGTAGAGCGGTTGGCTGTTAACTGACTGGTCGTAGGTTCGAATCCTACTTGGGGAGATTTGATTAATTCCTAATTAAAGAATGAAGAATTGAATTAAAGGGCTCGCTTTGACCCCTAGGAATTACTTGCTACTAATGATTTTGGGTTACTTCACGAGACCAAATTTTTCCTTAATCAAAATTTTGAGATGAAGGATATGGGTGAAACCACTTATCTCCTAGGCATAGAGATTCATAGAGATAGATCTCAATATATTCTTGGACTATCTCAGAAGGCTTACATCTCTAAAGTAATTGAGAGGTTTGGTATGAGTGATTGTAAACCCGGAGTTGCACCTGTTCAAAGACAAACTCAATAAAGCGCAGTGTCCACAAAATAATTTGGAGAGAGCTGAAATGGATCAAATTCTATATGCATCTGTTGTTGGCAGCTTGATGTATGCTCAAACATGCACTCGACCAGATATTGCCTATGTTGTTGGACTACTTGGTCGATACCAAAGTAATCCAGGCATGGAGCATTGGAAAGCAGCCAAAAAGGTGTTAAGGTACTTGCAGGGGACAAAAGATTTCATGCTCACATAACGAAGTCATGAGGATCTAGAGGTCATTGGATATTCAGACTCAGATTTTGCTGATTACTCTGACGAGCGCAAGTCAACATCAGGATACTTGTTTTTACTAGCAGACGGAGCTATTTCTTGGGTTAGAGAGAAGCAAAAGTTAACAGCTTCATCTACTATGCATGCTGAGTATATAGCTTGCCATGAAGCCACATCCCAAGCCTTAAAATTGAGGAACTTAATTGTTGGATTGAAAGTGGTTGATTCCATATCCAAGCCAATGAAGATTTATTGTGATAACTCTGCAACTGTTCTCTTTGCCAATAATAAAAAGACATCAAAAAGATCTTTGCATATAGATGTCAAATATTATGTGGTAAGAGAGAGAATCTAGGAAGGCTTGGTGTCTATTAGTCATATTAGCACTGTTTTGATGTTATCAGACCCAATGACCAAAGGCCTAGCACTTGCGGTATTTAAGGAACATGTTATAAGGATGGGTCTTATCTCTTTTTCAGATGCTATGTAATGCTTTGATTTATTAAAAATATTATTCATTCTTGTTTTCAATACATTGGTGTTGATAAAGTGTTGTGTCCCTTCAGGACAATAAAGTTTGACCAAGGAATAGACATAAAGAATAGTCTATTCATATATGAGCATAAAGATAAGGCTCAAATCCCTGAGATCATATAAAGTGTTTGGTTTAGAAAAGGCAATAGTAGCATGATTATGGAAGGAACTACTCGATTATACTGTGGTAGAACCGTCATAGATCCTATTATTGATACTTTTCGAAGATCAAATTAAGGAATCTGACTGACATTTTGAACTCATTGTTTTTCAAAGCGCGCGCATATGGTTTATATTAAATTGTTAAACCACATAAAGTTTTTTATAAATATATTATGTACAAAGTTTTTATTTTTTTATGGCCAAAAAGCAGTTTAGTACCCTGTAGTTTCCCAGTTTTCTAGTTTAGTACCACGTACTTTAAAAATTATAAGAAAATGCTCCAAGTTACATAATAGTTGCAGTTTAGCACCCATCATCCGACGTCGTTACATATTTTAAGGCCAAAAAGCACTTTGGCACCTTCTAGTTTAAAATTTTTGTATTTTAGTACCACGTTGTTTAAAAATTACAAAAAAATGCATTAAGTTACAAAACTTGGAGCATTTTTAACCTGGGTTTATACCTGGAGCATTTTTAACTTGGAGCATTTGTAGTTTAGTACCACGTTGTTTAAAAATACGTTGGATCCAAAATGAGCAGTTTTGTAACTTCAGACATTTTTTTGTAATTTTTAAACAATGTAGTACTAAACTGTAAAATTTTTAAACTACAAGGTGCCAAAGTACTTTTTGGTCTTAAAATATGTAATGGGGTCGGATGATGGGTACTAAACTGCAACTATTATGTAACTTGGAGCATTTTTTTATAATTTTGAAAGTACGTGGTACTAAACTGTAAACCTGGAAAACTACAGGGTACTGAACTGCTTTTTGGCCTTTTTTTATTCATTATATATATATATATATAGCTTGAAGTTTGTGTGCTTCGTAGTCCAAGTGGGAGAATGTTGGACTTGATCCAATCTGTCTACATAAAGTGGATCACATTCGCAACAAACCAAGTTTAAGTGGTTCATAAGGTTTAAGAGATCAAGATCAATTCAAATCCTGATTTGAATTGATATATCAGTTGGATTGTGATAACCCATATATTTACATACCTTAATAGGAGATATTCCTTGATGGGTTAGGATTATCTATCTGTTAGTATAAATAGGGACTTGGTCCCCTCTCGGCTACGTACGGTTTTAGAAATCCCCCTCTACCACACATACAGAGTAGTCAGGGAGTGGAAACCAAGAATCCCAATCTTTGAGATCAGATCTAAAGAACAGAAGAACATACAAGGAGGACTGTCGAAGATCAAAGCTTCCGCACGTTCAAGAAGGATTTAGCAATGTCGGGTATGTTTTAATCGCATAAAGTTTCAGATCTGCATGATTGATGTATGTAGATCTATATGATTTTATTCCAGCACGTACACCCACCTCAAACAAATCTACATACACATCAACGAAGTTATATATCAATGTAAATGCTATCAAAATTGTGGGGTTAAAAAGTGATACGATTCGCACCACTTGCTTTAGATTGATCGGCGTGATGCCACCAGGAAAGTGCGACGGAAATTTTTCTTCGAGTTCTCCCCAATGATGGCGTCAAGACCCTTCTTGACAAGCCTCTTTCGTCTTCTTCACATACAAACACACAAGAAAACGCGATGTTGGCAAAGGATTTGTACTCTCTCTTATTGATGCGATTGTTATAAAGAAGCTCTCAATTCCCTTTTCCAAACCCTTGGTTAAAAAGAGAACCCAACCCTAAGCCACCATTCAAATCCCCTTTGATCATGGTTGGCTCCTCCTTATATAGAAGAAGGCTCCAAGCCTTTCCCTTTTGAGAAGGACTCTTTGTTCAACACCAACTGCAGTCTGCTGGTCCTTGATTGGCTTCAAACTTATCTGGACTCTTGCATGACCAATCATGAAATTTCCCACCTCATAAGGACTCCAAGTTGTGTTGCAACTTGTCTTGGATAACATCTGTCAAGATCCATCACATATTGACTCGAAATAAGACACCTTTCTATTTCTACGAATCACAACCAACTCCCCCGTACCATATTCCATATTTGTCGTGTCATCTTATATTGGAATCCTAAGCCAGGTGGAATTACCTCAATGGCACGCACGGTTTGGCCTCCATGCCCAACCACCTCCCGTCGGAGCGAGTCGTGTTCTAATCTAACTAGAACTCCCGATCAACAAGGACTTTCCCCGCGCCACAGCTTGCCTTTGTCGTGTCAAGTCCTTCCACGATTCCAGTCCAACCGGAACTAAAGCTTTTGCACGGCTGGATTGCTCCTGATGGCGTCGCACATCTTGCTAGCCGCATCATAGCATGCCGAGTCCTAGTCCGACTAGGACTCGCGTGTCATCTTCAATTTCGCCCGTGCCAAGCCTCACCATGAGCTTTTCCAAGATGTGCAAAGTCCTAGTGGCACTAGGAATTAGAGTCCTAGTACGGCTAGGATTCCTAGTCCCATCCGAACTTGAGTGCCACCGTGTCGCGCTGCATCGCATCATGCCACGTGCCAAAGGAGTTGGAGCATGCATTTTGCTCGCCGCTTCGCTGATTTGCTCAACCGCGTGTTGCTTGAAAGAATCAGCCCATGACGCGCCATTTTTAGCTCTTGGCATGGACCGCCGCGTTAACTTTAAACTTGTCCGTCAAGATTCTTCACGTCATTGCTGGGGATGATGCGCGTGGATGCTTTGCTTGCTATTCTGAGACCTCCGAACCTTATATGATCCATGGCACTGACCACGAGTCATGATTGGATACTTGGCCGCACCAACTTTTGATGTCGTGTGCCAAGGCCAAGGCCCCGCCTCTCAACCCAATTTTTATTCGGGCTTCACAACAATCGCTTTAACCATGGACGGGACCTTTTATTTCTGGGTGGTTCGAGCTTGAGTTGACTCGGCCCACCATAGATAATGTTTATAACTTTCTGAGATCCTTGTCCAAGACTTGGAAAAAGCTAATAAATCATGACCGGAAGAAGGAAGTTTTGATGAGATAAAACAATTTTTGCTTATGCATATATACTTCTGTCTATGTTTCTTCGTATGAATCTAATATTTTCTACTAAAAAATCAAGAACATAAGTGTCTTTTTATGTAGAGTAGACTTTACAATGACTGGGTCAAATCTCCATTAAATTAGTCTAGTAAACCATTATGCTTACATATAAAAAAGGAACATTTGAAAGAGTATATTAGAGTTTAGGAGGATATTCATGAAATAAATGACATATTTCTGAACAATATACATAGATAAAAATACTCTTCTTCCCTCTTTCTCTGAGGAAGTAATTAGTTAATTAAATCGCTAAACAAGTTGAGGAAGATAGCTTGATTAAAGCATCACCCACAATTACTCAATTAAAAGTTCAAAACAGTGCATGCCGAAAGTGTTTGGCTTGCTTACCTGAGCCGGTGTCTTTCCTAGGGGTGAGCAAACCGAACTTTTAGAATCGAACCGAACAATTCGGTTTGGTTTTTTTTTGTCAAAAATTCAGTATTCGATTCGGTTTCGATTTTTATTTTTAAAATTTGATAAATACCAAAATACTGAAATTTTTAAAATTATATACCTTATTTCGGTTCAGTTTTATATTGTAAGTAAAAAACAACAAATTATTTTGGTTTTTTCGGTTCGGTTCGGTTTTTAAATTAGTGTACCGAATTAATTCGGTTTGGTTTTATGCACTAATTTGGTTCGGCTTTTTTAAATTATGGTATTTCGGTTCTGTATGTATCGAATACTCACCCCTAGTCTTCCCCTTAGCTTCAGCAATCTTCTTAAGTACATCACTCCCCATAACCTTGTCACTGCCCCAAAGAGTCCCATTTGCTTATTAGAGGAGAGTATGCACAAATAATCACCCCTCTAGCAACACAAACCTCCCTCAACTTCTTCTGTTGCGATTCACTTCAATCTTATATGTATGAGAAACAAATGAAACTCCATGATCACAAAGCCAATCAAATTCGATTCGTATTGTTAGACTATATACATATTAACTATCCCTTTCCTAAAAGGTCTAAGCTTTCGGGTTAAGTGGTTAGAGTGTCTCACATGGTATTAGAACAAAGGTCATGTGTTCAAACCTTACTCCCTCCAATAGTCGCCTCAGCTGCTCCTTAAATTCAATATTCACGTGTAAAGAGTTATGCCACACGTGAGAGGGCGTGTTAAACCCAAGCTTGTGAAAGATTAATATATATTAGACTCTAAAATTCAATATTCATATGTGTGAGGATTGAACTTCATTCGGATTCGGATTGAGTCCACACATCAAGACATCAAGGGTCGTATTAGATTATAAATATCAATAGCTTATACTTTTCTATCAGTCTAATATATACGTACTATGTTCATCATGAAGTACTCAAGTTAATCGAAGTTTTTCTAACTTATTAAAGACTAGTACTCACATGTGCCCCTGGCACAGTTTTTAGTTATTGTTAATATAAAATTTTAACAAACTCTCTGTAGTTTGTCTGGTTAGACGGCTGTGTTGACCCATAGGTGGTCCAGGATTCGAAGGTTGGTCATAGTTTTTTGTTCACTTCCACCATAAAACATAGCCAATAAAATATAAAATAAAATATTATAAGTCTAACTTAGGGTATATAAAATAAATATAAATATAAGTCTTTGCATATTGCATAAGATAATATTAATAGAACTTAGGTTGATATGAATTAATGCAGGTTTATATAAAGCAAACTTAGAGAATATATATAAAGAAACTTAGGGGATATGAATTAATGCAGGTTAACCGTTATTGCTCCTTATAAGGTTGATATGACTAAACTAACAATGCGTTCTTTGAATTTGGATTCAATAAGACCACTTTTGGTTGCACTATTGATCCAGGAACCGGAATGAGAATTCTTTAAAACAAGGAATTCAACATGTTTGGTTGCGACCTCCATTTAGGAATCGGAACTGAAGTTCCTGCGTTTGAGGGAACTCTGGATTCCCATATCAAATTCGAGAATCCAGAGTTCCCTCAAACGCATGAACTCTCATATTCATGGAATGTACATGAATATCATTCATCTTTCTTTGATTAAACTGATCAAACGGCTGGGATCAATCTTAAAAATAATCTTATTTCTTTCTCTTATTTATTAATAATCTTATTTCTTTCTCTTATTTATTAATAATCTTATTTCTTTCTCTTATTTATTAATAATCTTATTTCTTTCTCTTATTTATGAATAATCTTATTTTTTTCTCTTATTTATTAATAATATATTCAGATAATATTAATAATCTTAAATCTTATTTCTTTCTCTTATTTATTAATAATATATTCAAATAATATTAATAATCTTAAATCTTATTTCTTTCTCTTATTTATTAATAATATTTCAAATAATATTAATAAACTTATTTCTCTATCTTATTGATTAATAATCTTATTTCTTTCTCTTATTTATTAATAATATATTCAAATAATATTAATAATCTTAAATCTTATTTCTTTCTCTTATTTATTAATAATATATTCAAATAATATTAATAATCTTAAATCTTATTAATATTATTTGAATATATTTCTCCATCCCATAGCTCTGCGAGAGACTTGTAGGGGCCGTCGTCTGAGACGAATTCTTGCGCCGGGAAGCCTTTTTGTTGAGGGATTTGGCTGATATTGAGGAGCTCTTCCCGGATTAGTTCCCAGTCAAGTGTGTCCAGGTTCTCCTTCATCCTCGCCTCGTTGAAGCTTTTCACTAGGACACAGTCCCCTTATTCGTACACCCACCTCAAGCAAATCTACATACACATCAACGAAGTTATATATCAATGTAAATGCCGTCAAAATTGTGGGGTTAAAAAGTGATACGATTCGCACCACTTGCTTTAGCTTGATCTGGCCTGATGTCATCAGGAAAGTGCGACGGAAATTTTTCTTCGAGCTCTCCCCAATGATGGCGTCAAGACCCTTCTTGACAAGCCTCTTTCGTTTTCTTCACATGCAAACACACAAGAAAACGCGATGTAGGCAAAAGATTCGTCTGCTTTCTTATTGATGCGATTGTTATAAAGAAGCTCTCAACTCCCTTTTCCAAACCCTTATTTACAATCACTCAATTAAAAAGAGAACCCAACCCTAAGCCACCATTCAGATCCCCTTTGATCATGACCAGCTCCTCCTTATATAGAGGAAGGCTCCAAGCCTTTCCCTTTTGAAAATGACTCTTTGTTCAACTGTTGGCGCGGAAGCGTCGGATCCTCGATCCTTGATCGATGTTTGCAAGCCCTAAATCGATGTCGAACACACAAGCGCAGAGAACCAAACCAAAAGATGCAAGATAATAGAAAAACAAAAGAAAGTGGGAGACACAGAGATTTACGTGGTTTGGAGACAGATTCTCCTACGTCCACGGGGAGAGCACACCAGAGAAATCCACTAAGAACAAGAAGATTACAGGGATACTTGGTTGATCTATCACCAAGTCTTCTCTCACCAGAGCCCTCTTTTCTCTCTCCTTTTCTCTCTTTCTCTCTCTCTCGGTTTCTTTCTTTCTCTCTCTTTTCAACTTTTCTTCTCTGCCGCAGCCACCAACGCACAGCTCTCTTTTTCACCTTTTTTTTTTCTCAGCCGGCTGCAACCCTATCAAGGCTCTCTCACAGTCTATTTTTTAATGTTAGTCAAAAAATAAACCTAAAAAATCCCAAACGGGTCCCACCTAGATAGGCATACATATGAGAGACTATTTGAGTCCAAATTGGACTCATGCCATGTACATAACATAGCCTAATAATAGAGAGTTGGTCAACCTCAATTTTGAGTCAAAATCAACAATCTCCACCTTGACTCAAATTCCATGATCTTGAGAAGAGCTTCAATTTGATTTCTCCGCATATCATACCCCCTCTCCCTGGGGCCTTCATCCACTAGCACTGTTGTATATGGGCGAAGTCCAGGCAATTCCTAGACTTCTCCCTCGACCATGGCTTCATCTTTATGTCTGGCATATCCATTTTGGTGAAAACTGTTCCCATCTGGATCTTCCCATCAGACATCAAACCTTTCAAACATACAACTTTCATGGCCGCTACTGTCTTGAACTTATCTGGCTTCTTTGATGTAATATTCTCCTTTCTTCTGTAGACCCACTTGCAACCTGTCGCTCTCTTTCCCTTGGATAGTTGCATCTGATCCCAAGTCCAATTCATACTCAGCGATGCCATCTTTCCCTGCATGGCTTGTTGCACTTTCTCTGTCTCAAGAGCCAATCCTGTCACCGTCTTTCCTATCAATTGGTACAGGTTTCCTTTTTTATCTCCTTTCATGATCTCTAAAGCACCCTTCTTTACCAATAAGGTACCATCAGATACACTCCATGTGCATCCCTTTAAGTCTAAAACTCCAAGTGAGATAAAACTTTTCCTTAACTTCGGAACATGTCTGACATTCCCAAGAGTCCTTATCATACCATCATGCATCTTGATCTTTATTGTTCCTATCCCAACACTCTTACATGTAGCATCATTACCCATATGCATAGTCCCTCCATCATGTTGTTTATAACTATCAAACCATGATCTATGCGGACACATATGATAGGAACTACCAGAATCAAGAATCCAACTATCAGAGTGATTCGTACCTGATGAGACTGTAAGAAGGTCTCCATCCTCTTCTGTACCAGAAACCACACTTGCCATAGCATCCTTGCCCTTCATTTGGTAGTCAACAAACTTCTTGCAATATTTCATCCAGTGACCATCTTCTTTGCACCATCTGCACTGAGACTTTCTGACCTTGGACTTTGATCGATCTTTTCCTTTCTTTCCATCTCGACCCTCGAACCTTCCTCTTTCTTGACCTGCTTGTCTTGCCACCAAACATTCACCTTCTGAGTATCTAGGCTTTCTCCTCATCTCATGTGATAGTAAAGTGCTCGTGACCTCCTCCATCTTCACTGTATCTTTCCCATATAAGATGGTTGTCACCAAGTGGTCATAGGATTCTGGAAGAGATGAAAGAAAAATAACTGCCTTGCCTTCATCATCGATCTTCACATCCATTCTGAGCAAATCTGTGATCAACTTGTTGAACTCATTGAGGTGCTTCAAAAGACTTCCATCTTCTACCATACGAAGGCTGTAAAGTTGCTTCTTCAGATACAACTTGTTAGTGAGAGACTTTGACATGTACAAGTTCTCTAACCTCTTCCATAATCCCATGGCTATCTCTTCGTCAAGAACATTGTACATCACTTCATCGGACAGAAATAGCATTATCAAACTTAATGCCTTCAGATCTTTCTCTGCCCAATCTTCTTCTCTCACAGTTGCAGGCTTTCCTTCCTCTCCCAAAAGAGTCTTGTGAAGATCATGCTGCATCAGAATCGCCTTCACCCTCTTTTGCCATAACCCAAAGTTCATCTTGCCATCGAACTTCTCCATCTCAAACTTCGACATCGTTGCGACTTGTCAAACCCTAAAACCTGGGGCTCTGATGCCACTTGTTGGCGCGGAAGCGTCAGATCCTCGATCCTTGATCGATGTTTGCAAGCCCTAAATTGATGTCGAACACACAAGCGCAGAGAACCAAACCAAAAGATGCAAGATAATAGAAAAACAAAAGAAAGTGGGAGACACAGAGATTTACGTGGTTCGGAGACAGATTCTCCTACGTCCACGGGGAGAGCACACCAGAGAAATCCACTAAGAACAAGAAGATTACAGGGATGCTTGGTTGATCTATCACCAAGTCTTCTCTCACCAGAGCCCTCTTTTCTCTCTCTTTTTTCTCTCTTTCTCTCTCTCGGTTTCTTTCTTTCTCTCTTTTTTCAACTTTTCTTCTCTGCCGCAGCCACCAACGCACAGCTCTCTTTTTCACCTTTTTTTTTTTTCTCATCCGGCTGGAACCCTATCAAGGCCTCTCACAGTCTATTTTTTAATGTTAGCCAAAAAATAAACCTAAAAAATCCCAAACGGGTCCCACCTAGATAGGCATACATATGAGAGACTATTTGAGTCCAAATTGGACTCATGCCATGTACATAACATAGCCTAATAATAGAGAGTTGGTCAACCTCAATTTTGAGTCAAAATCAACATCAACACCAACTGCTGGTCTTTGATTGGCTTCAAACTTATCTGGACTCTTGCATGACCAATCATGAAGTTGCCCACCTCATAAGAACTCCAAGTTGTGTTGCAACTTGCCTTGGATAACATCCATCAAGATCCATCGCATATTGACTCGAAATAGGACATATTTCTATTTCCACGAATCACAACCAACTTCCCTTTTGCATATTTCATATTTGTCGTGTCATCCTATATTAGAATCCTAAGCCAAGTGGAATTACCTCAATGGCACACACGGTTTGGCCTCCATGGCCAACCACCTTCCGTCGGAGTGAGTCGTGTCCTACTCCGACTAGAACTCCCGATCAACAAGGACTTTCCCCGCGCCACAGCTTGTCTTTGTCGTGTCAAGTCCTTCCACGATTCCAGTCTAACTGGAACTAACGGGTGGATTGCTCCTGATGGCGTCGCGCATCTTGCTGGTTGCATCATGGCATGCCGAGTCCTAGTCCAACTAGGACTTGCACATCATCTTCAATTTCGCCTGCGCCAAGCCTCACCATGAGCTTTGCCAAGATGTGCAAAGTCCTAGTGGCACTAGGAATTAGAGTCTTAGTCCGGCTAGGATTCCTAGTCCCATCCGGACTTGAGTGCCACCGTGTCGCGCTGCATCGCATCATGTTGCGTGCCAAAGGAGCTTGGCACATGCATTTTGCTCGCCGCTTCGCTGATTTGCTTGACCGCGTGTTGCTCGAAGGAATCCGCCCATGACGTGCAATTTTTAGCTATTGGCACGGACCGTCGCGCCAACTTCAAACTTGCCCGTGTCATTTTCAAGATTCTTCACGTCATTATTAGGGATGATGCACGTGGATACTTTGCTTGCTATTCTGAGGCCTCCGAACCTTATATGACCCATGGCACTGACCACAAGTCATGATTGGGCACTTGGTCATCAACTTTCGATGTCGTGCGCCAAGGCTCCTGTCAAGGGCTCAAGGCCTTGACACCCGTCCCTCTCAACCAATTTTTATTCGGGCTTCACAACAATCGCTTTAACCATGGGCTGGACCTTTTAGTTCTGGGTGGGTTCGAGGTTGAGTTGACTCGGCCCGCCATAGATAATGCTTATAGCTTTCTAGGATCCTTGTCCAACCGGAAGAAGGAAGTTTTGATGAGATAAAACAATTTTTGCTTATGCACATATATTTCTTTCTATGATTCTTCCTATGAATCTAATATTTTCTACTAAAAAATCAAGGACATAAGTGTCTTTTTATGTAGAGTAGGCTTTACAATGACGGGGTCAAATCTTCATTAAATTATTCTAGTAAAACCATTATGCTTACATATAAAAAAGGAACATTTGAAGGAGTATATTAGAGTTTAGGAGGATATTCATGAAATAAATGACATATTTCTGAACAGTATACATAGATAAAAATACTCTTCTTCTCTCTTTCTCTGAGGAAGTAGTTAATTAATTAAATCGCTAAATAAGTTGAGGAAGATGGCTTGATTAAAGCATCACCCATGATTACTAAATTAAAAGTTCAAAACAATGCATGCCCAGAGTGTTTGGCTTGTTTAGCTAAGCCAGTGTCTTCCCTTTCGCTTCAGGAACACAAACCTCTCTCAACTTCTTCTGTTGCAATATATATAAGAGAAATAAATTAAACTCCTTGATCACAAAGCCAATCATACTCAATTCGTATTGTTAAACTATATACCTATTCACTCTCCCTTTTTCAAAGACTTAAGCTTTTGGGTTGAGTGGTTAGAGTGTCTCACATGGTATCAGAGCAGAGGTCATGGGTTCAAACCTTACTCCTTTCAATAGTCACCTCAACCGCTCCTTAAATTCAATATTCATGGGTTGAAACACTTTAAGCCTCGTCGGATGTGGCTTGTGCCGGGCCAGAGAAAGTTTCAAGAACTCGTCATCGTCTGCCCCGAACACTTCATCAGTTGTCGCTCCGGCGCCGCCTTTTCTCTTCCGACCGGCGTTGGGATCCATGGCTATAGAGAAAGAACGCTCTCTGCTAGGGTTAGGGCTTGAGAGGGGTGTTGCATGTTCATCGTCGGAAAAAGTGGTTGGGGTGTGGGGTTTGGAGTTGTTTAAAGTACAGTATGGATGTGGACATTCGGAGTTATAGATAGACTTCGATTACAAGAATTCAAATCAAATAGCCTTTCAACAGAATATTTCAACTTATTTACACGTTGTTTGAGTTTGAATTCCGATAGGAATCGTTTTTGACGGGTTCCCCTAAGAATATTGGTGAAATCTGACGAGGCTTAAAGTGTTAGACCCAAAGACTTAAGTTTTCCTTTCCCAAAGATTTAAGACTTAAGCTTTTGGGTTGAGTGGTTAAAATGTCTCACACATATATAAAGAATCATAAAGACTAATATGTCCATGCTAATCTCAAAGGAATCGATCTTCGCCGTTGTCAGCAACAAGAAGCTCCGATACATCGGGCGAGCCTCCCCGGCTTAGCGCTCATCGGCCAATGTATGAGATAGAGGTCAATATATATATATACTCTTAACTGAAGATTTCTGCGAAAGATTAATATAGATTAGACTCTAAAATTCAATATTCATGTGTGAGGATTGAACTTCATTCAGATTCGGATTGAGTCCACACATCAAGACATCAAGGGTCGTGTATTAGATTATAAATATTGATAGCTTATCCTTTTCTATCAGTCTAATATATACGTACTATGTTCATCATGAAATACTCAAGTTAATCGTAGTTTTTCTAACTTATTAAAGATATGACCAAACTACAATTGATTGGTCAATGCGTTCTTCGAATTTGGATTCAATTAAGGGGAGGGTACGTATTGCAATAGGGCCCCGTCTGTTCAAAACGTGACCATATATATATTGCAATATTATACAGTCAAAAACTTAACCAAATGAGTTTCTTGGAATAAAAATCAAGAGAAAAATGTAAGTACCAATAAACTGTTTCCTTTTTCACAAAATATGCTGTAAGGAATCGACGACAACAATGTATATATAAAAGAGAAGTATGATAAAAAAATATTATTTACATAAAAACTAGATTCAACAACATTCGAGATTAGAGAAGACAATAGCTAAAAGTCCAAATATAGTATAAATCAATCCCCATAAAATAGCTGCCTAGCGGATTCACAAAAGTTTGTGAATCCAAAAAATAAAATCTTACATAAAATAATCCCCATAAAATAGCTGCCTAGAGGATTCCGATACGCACAAGTTTGTGAATCCAAAAAATAAGATCTTACCTAAAATAATCCCCATAAATAGCTGTCTAGCTGATCGAGGATTCCGATTCACATAAGTTTGTGAATCCATAATCTAAGATCTTAGATAAAATAATCCCCATAATAAATAGCTTCCTAGATAGCGGATTCACACGAACTGCTAGTTTGTGAATCCATAATCTAAGATCAAACATAATAAAAAAAACACTTCAATATTCGAAGGGTCCAGTCGGATCTACTTGTTTGCAGAGAGCAAGATAAGCGAGGAAAACCAAACGATCCTTAGCACCTGTTCGGTGGTTTTTGGTGTACTCACAGAAAAACCTGAGTTGTTTAAGATTGCAGTAACCTAAGGTCTGGCCAAGCAGCAAGAACAGCCAGTTGATTTGACTCATGTTCTCCGGCATCACAGGCCTCATGCAGTCTGGCTTTCCACATGCCTGGCACGCCGGGAATTTGGGATTCATCCATTCCGGAAGAGCCCGTTCGCGCATGTCCTCCCGCCGCGACGTCATCAAATTGGCCACCTCCTTGAACTTTTCCAGGAGGTCGTACGTGACCGTCGCTCTCTTCTCGCACTGCTGATACTTGCACTGCACCTCCCCTGAGATCTTGCTGATGCCTCTGTCCAGCAAATAGTTGAGCCTGTGCACTCTGGCGCATCGGTTGGTGGCCCAAGGGAAGGGTGGATCCATCATATCCTCCTCGTCGGATTTCACCTGCTTCCGGGCCTTACGAATAGGCTGAGAAGTCCGTGCGGGCTGCTGGCTTGGCGCACTAATACTCCTCATCATGTGTTGTGCAGGAAGAGCAGGTGTGGGTTGGGAAGATGACGCTGCCGGCGTCGGCGCCTGTGCCGGTGGTCTAGGTCTTTCAGTTGGAGGGGCGAGAGAAAGTTTCAAGAACTCGTCATCGTCTGCCTGTTCTCCGGCGCCACATTTTCTCTTCCGGCCGGCGTTGGGATCCATGGCTATAGAGAAAGAACGCTCTCTGCTAGGGTTGGGCTTGAGAGGGGATCCATGACTATAGAGAAATAACGCTCTCTGCTAGGGTTGTCTGCTAGGGTTGGGCGGGGTGTTGCATGTCCATCGTCCGAAAAAATGGTTGGGGTATAGGCTTGGGAGTTGTTTAAACTACAGTATGGATGTGTATATTCAGAGTTACAGATAGACTTCGATTACTAGAATTCAAATCAAATAGTGGTGGGTTCCTTAAAAATATTGGCGCGTTTGAACGTCCAACCAATCTGAGGCTGCCACCGCAGCTGGATTTATAGGCTTTGGGATTAATTACACTTTGGGACGTGTGATGTGGAGGGATGTGTCCTTTAATTTTAGTGGTCGTGACGCTTAGAAATCTATTACTAATTACTTCGTGTACTCGATCATCTTCTAGCTCTACGTTGTCTCATCAATGAAACGCGATGGGTTTAGGACGCGTACGCAGTTATGATGTGCTAATTAATTAAGTTCATGTATGTGGCTAATCCTATTTTAATTATGACTCTTACATCTAATAGAGTTGGTACTTAATTATATATATGTCTTTCTAGGACGGATTCGGGGGGCCTAACATAGAAACATCTATGCCGGGCCCTGTCATAGAAGTTGGACCAATCGGTGAGGGCAAGTGGATCCCATCCACTTGAAATCTCTCATTTTTTCTCTCTTATATTCATACTAGTGTTCTAAAAAAGATTTGTTTATAAAAATTGAATTTGATATTTGCTTTAAGATTTTAACAATTCAATACTCAAAATCCATTATTCTTAATAATTATAATAATGTTTCAGAAAAATAGGTATATTGGGAGGAAGCCTAGCTTCCTAATCTTTTCATTATAGCAATGTTCATTTTTCTTTACAATGTTTTATTCTCATAAACGTGTCCATGTCCGTAATTATAATAATGTTTCAGAAAAATAAGTATATTGGATGCCTACAGCTCTTCTTCAAGCCGCCGCCCTCGCCTATGTCTCTCTTCCCTGCTTTAATTGCAGCCAAGCCCTAAAGACTATAGATAGGGAGGAACTTGGGCATCGTTGGATCAAGATCCAATTTGATCCAACACTTCATACCTCTTCACATAAGTAACGGACCAGACTCCCTTAACTAACAGCCATCGAGTGAGACCTCATACACTACATGATAGCGGCATTACATCAAACACCTCCCATGTGTAGTGATTAGTGTCCACCCATTGCAGTCCCGCGCGCGCCCCGCCCGCCATCTCGTGTGCGCCCCATGCGTGCCTCACGCGCCCGTCCTACGCCGCAGTCCGCACGCCCTCGCGCGCCAAAGCCTGCTCCTATGCGCTGCTGCCCAGCAATGTACACCATGACATCTCCGAGCGCACCATACGTCGCTGCCCTACACCGCGCACCTTGACGCCTCCAACCATGCTCGGCATCGCTGCTCTCCATGTTATTTTAACTGAAGCTTCTAAAATATCTCAGGGTCAGCGTTCGGCACAGTGGGCGGCGTCAGTGGCAGGCCGACAGAGACATCTTCATGTTGGGTATCCCTCCCTTATGAAGAAAGCTTACCCTTAGCCTTTAATGGCGACCCTCCCCTTGCCCTTGCGATCCAAGAGAGCCTTGTGATATTGGTGATGACAACCTTGGAGGGGTGGATCCCCACGTTGAGGGTGGAGCCAAAGCCTTCTCCATCCCTCTCTCCCCTTCCTCCCACTTCCTCTCCTGCGCCTCTCTCCCCATCTCCTTCCCTCGATATCTCTTGGTAACCGACGAACGCGAACCCTCTTGATTTCTGTTTGTAACCGACGACGCACGTCCTCCACTGTCGACTGGGCATATCAGTTTAAGTAACCGAATTGATTATACTTCTGTAATATAGGGTTAATTAGGAAATATCTATATGTAAATTTAGAAATATATATAAAATTAACTTAGGAAAAATGAATATGTAAACAGCCTTAATAAAGAAAACGGTTGTAACCGTTTTTGCTCATTATAAGATTGATATATTTATATAATTGATTATATTTGTGTATACATATTATGTATATATATGTATATGAAATAAATATACATATTCATAACATACATCAACCTTATAAGGAGCAGTTTTGGTTACAACCGTTCTACTCCTTATAAGCCTGATTTATTCCATATCTCCTAAGTTTAGCTTTGTACATTCTTATATTATTCTCTAAATTAGTTTTATTATTCTTATATTATTCTCTAAGTTAGTTTTATTTTGCTTGAATCTAATTGGGCTGGGAAGTGGTTTCGCAGGCGGTTACTAGGAGAGAGGGGTGGGGGTGGTTACAGGGCTGGGAAGCGGTTTCACAGGTGGTTACTAGGAGAGAGGGGTGGGGTGGTTACAGTGCTGAGCAGCGGTTTCGCAGCCGGTTACTTAGGGAGTGAGGGGTGGGGGTGGTTACGTGAGAGAGTTTATGAGAGAGAGATTGTCTTGTGGGTTGGGACGAAGGCGTCCACGGAAGAGAGGTGAGGCGAAGGCGGAAGCGACGAGGGCGGCGGCGCCGCGGATAGGCGAGAGGCGGAGGAGGATGATCTGGTGAGCGTCCCAATCAACATCATCTCCCACTATGGGCCGGTGATCGCTCACAAACGTCGTCGTTAAAACGTTGCAAACTCAATCAAATATTAAATTTATAATCCTTATTCAATCACTAAACTACTAGGTAGAATAGCGGTGAAGTCGGGAGTCGATCCACAGGGAAAACGTTGGAAACTGAAATCAATTCTCAAAACCCTAAACTAAGGAGAAGAATCAAAGATAGAATAGAGTTATATAACTAATAAATAAAAGAGATAAAAGGTTGATCAATTTGAATCAATGGATAAGTGACTTAGGAATTACTCAATCCGCCCTAGTTTCGCCTTCAATCTTCTCTAGTTATCCTCTTGTTCCCTTCTCTAAACATTATGAATCCACAGCTTCTTAAGCTTACATGAATCCCTAAAATAAGGTTTATGTTTCCAACGGCATAATCTATCTTTGTTTAGCATAAATCATCTTTGGTCCTACGATTACATTAAATTATTCTACTCCTAATGACCTTAGCATGACTTATCTTCACGTAGCATAGACTATCTCAAAAGTAAACCAAAAACCACATGAAATCCATCCTATGAATCTCTACAATCAATCACAGAAATCATGTAGGACTGAAAATACGTCAAGGAACTCTGTTCCCTCAATTCTATTAACAATAAAAGCAAATTCATAGGATCATGTCTTGAGAAGAATACAAGATTCAAACCAAAGAAGATAGAAAAGTTATGCTAGGGTTTCATGAATAATCCTAAGTACAATAACCAGCAACTCATCTTTTGGATGAAAGCCATCGGGTTGGAATAGGAAGCTGTCACCATCCACATCCTCTCCTTCTTCTTCTTCCTCATCTAAAGATTGACAAAAAGATGAGAAGTTTTGCTGGAATAACTTCTTTTTATAATAATAACCCTTAATCCCGGAATTAGGGTTATGGCTAAGTTGAGTTGGACCTTTAGTGCAACTCGGAATTCCTGGTTCAACCCTGAAAGCTTCTTCCAATCGCGACTGGGCTCAACCGGTTCGGAATTTGAGAATAAGTCCAACACAAAAGATGTAGATTTGGAAGTCATCTGTCCTCTCCCGAAGAGTTTGCAATATTTTGACTTATCTAGAATATTTGCCGAATATTCTCCCGGGCGTCGACGGACCAGTCTTCCAGCAGCTAAATATATTCATCTTCTTCGAAACTGCTATCAATCCATCAGGAATCTCCAAAAGTGTTCAACATGAAAGTTGTACGTCTTGATGTGTTCCAGATGTCATTCAAATTTCAGAATATTTTAACATAAGGATAATTTCTGGTGAATATTGTGCTAACAGTCGACAGAGCAGTGTATTTCAGCATATTAATCGAATTTCTTGCATTTCTTCTCAAAGCATGATTAAACCTGAAATCAACCAACAAACTATCAAATACAAACACTCTAGGCCTAACAAAGGTAAATTAAGGGGTCTAATTACGAATATTTAGTGACTCATCACACCCCCCAACTTACACTTTGCTAGTCCTCGAGCAAAGAAAATATAAAAAGAAAGTAATAAATCTAACTAGCCACTTTCGTAGGTCTCACGATTGCACTTAGCATGTGCAACAAGCCTTTAAACCCCTGGGTTACCCCAGTGGAGGAGTTATAGTCTCATGAGGGTTTTCAGGGATGACACCCACAAACATCAATACATTCCCTTGAATATATCATTAGAAATCATTCACAATATTCATCAACTCTAATGCATGAAATAAAAATAATATCCATAAATATAACCTTCAACTCATAGTCACATAAAAACATAGTAAATCAAAACATGTCATAACATATTTCCAACACTTCAACATATTTAATCATGATTAAAAATAACTTGAACACTCTTGTGTGTGAATGGGGTTCCACATGCTTCAGAGCATCAATTATATCTAAACACTTCAACTATTCAAGATCACAATCCTATCCAAGCACATATCTTCCACTTATCACATAGCAATATCTGTTTTTTTCTTTTTTTTTCCTCTTTTTTTTTATATGGCATGTGCAATGTTATGATTTCTTAAGCTTTCTTCATGGTCCATGTAACAAGGTTCAAGCCAGTGACTCCCAAACCAGACGGTTTTTGGGCACTAAGTGTAGAACACTCTTCAGACTCTAATGCTCAAACCATGAATGCTACAAATCATAACTAGTCATTTTTTTCAGGAAATTCAACCGTTTTACGCGAACACCACGCTGGCTAGGCGCACTGCCCGGTTACTAAGTTGAAGATCTTTTTTTTTCTTTTTTTTATACTCAGATAATTGCATGTGTTCATGTATTTTCTGTGTCATGACATAAAATTGTAAACCTATCCCAGTATCATGCTTAGAATCTAATATCAACCCCTTAACATGTGGAAGTGAACATGTGCATTAGGATATGTCAAGCTATCCTTAGATCATGGTAAAAGTGTTAAAGTATAGAAATAGTATCATGAATAGCAAAAATTCACTATTTCTTATATGATATACAAGTCTCAGAATAATTCATAAGATAAATTTCTAAAACATGCACCTTTGTCAAATCATATTATAATTTCATTCTTTTGACATAATTCAAGGGATGTATAATATTTGGTTACCAGGAAAATATATGAGCATGAAATTTATGAATGCTACCCCCCAACTTAAATGTAATTGTCCCCAATTACACTAAGTCATAAAAATAAATCAAGTAATAAAGGGTAGAGATAACCATAATAAACGCTTCAAATATATATTTCTCTCTCTTCCAATTTTAGTTTAGGCATCACCATCATTGAATAAATACGTCCTTCCCCACCATAACCTGTCACAGAAATATATACCTTTCCAAAAAGATCAAATATAACAAATAAAAGTCCAAAAAGGTATTAGAATCATAGAAAATTTCGGCGTAGTCTCCTTTGTATTTTGCATGATATATTAATCTGTACAAAGATGAATCACATAAAAATATAACATGTACAGATAAATATTAAAGGAGATAATACATCAAAAATAATCTTCTAGACATCACAGATAATGAAATAAAGGGCCAAAATAACCAAGCAGGGCAACAATCAGTTATCATCCGCATAAAATATCATCACACACGGCGGTCGTCCGCGGCGAGATTAGAGTTCGAGATCGGCGGCAATAAAGAGAAACGAACACACAGGAGGTTGCTCTAGGATGTCTAGCAGGTCAGATCATGCTCAGCATTGGCCGGATAGATGATAGAAATTTCCAGATCTGAAATCGGAGCCTGGGAGCATGCAGATCACGATCAGTGCCCGAACGGACGGCTATAGGCACGCCGGTGATGGATCGACGGTGAAACGGCTTCGCCGGAGAACGGGAAGGGTACAGGAAGCATTGTGGAAGCATAACGAGTTCTCCGGTGAGGTCTGATCGAGGAATAGTGGCCTCCAGGCGGCGTAACGGCGGTGAACGGCGCGGAGGACGATGATGGCCGGAGATTGATTCCAGCGATCCAGACATCAATTGAGGTTGGCAAGGATCTAGGAAGAATCGTGAAGGGCCAACTAACTGTCCTATGGCGGCTGATTGAAGAATTGGGCTCCCAGACGCTGGATTGAAGGTCGCCTGCGGGGTGAAGATCACGGTGGCTGGACGCCGGAGATAGAGGCGGCAATGTTGAGTTTTGATGGTGGTGGAAGGGTCGTGGGGGTGGAAGGAATCTTCTGGAGGTGGTACACGGCGGTGAACGGCCGTGGGTGATGGTGAAGACGATGGCCGAGGGCCTCGCCGGCGTCGGAAGAGATGGTGTCGAGGGAAGAGGAAGACGGGGATGAAACGGTGGAGGGTTGGCGGAGGTTTTGGGACTGGTTTGGAAGGGTGAGGGCGGCCGGAGAGGTGCTGCGATGGGCGGCGGTGGTCGTCGGCTCGGGGACGAGCCGATGAGCCAGGTGGAGCCGGGACGATGAAGTCCCGGCTCGCTGGTGAGCCGACGGGCTGAGCTAATGATAGGAGGAGAGAGAAAATCACAGGAAAAATTGGAAAAATAGGGAAAAATGGGAAACAAAATCTAAAAAATTAGGGGAAACTCCTAAAAACCAGAAAAAAAATCATAAAAATTAATATAAACTCCTAAGAACTGGGTTTCCTCCCAGCAAGAGCGTAATTTTACGTCTTTCGCTAGACGCTCCCGAAACAAGATTTAGGAGGCCGATGATTCCATGTGAAGAAATACATGGCCCAGATCATGGTGAAGTTATGCAGACATGATTCATCAAAGAATAAAAAGAAGTCCTTAGCAAACAACATATGCATAGAACTAGAAATTTTGATACGATCTTTGATGAAGGGACGATAGAAATTAACATGGTCTTCACTCATATTAGGTTTCTCCTCCTCACAAAGTTCAAGTAATGGGGATGATATTAAAGGTAGAATCTCAACTTGAGGATCTAAACAAGGAATATTGCTAACACCCTCATGCTTATTATGTTCATCACTAATATGCACATCATCATCATTCAACTCATCATGTAGAAGTTCAACTTGAGGTTCCTGACAGAGGGTCTCACTAATGTGCTCATCGTCATTATGATTATTGGAAATAGACATATTATCATCATGAACAACCGACAATTTAGCATAACAACCCTCATCATCACTATCATCAAAAAAACTTGCTTCATGAGAATGACCAAAATACATATAAGGCCCAGAATATATGACCGGATAACATTCATCAACATCATCAACTGTATTATCAAAAGTTGGCAAAATAGTACTTTCAGCAGCCGACAAAACATTATCAATAGCATCATGAACTGGCAAAACATCACGAGCATTATAACATGCATCATCATCATTAGAAAGATAAGCATCACAAGCATTGTCATCATTAACAAGAGGAATAAAATCATTCGCATAATCCTCCTTCTCATAATACGAATCAGCTATGTGTGCTAGTTGTTCTATTTGTATCTCTATTTTCTTAATTGATTGATCATTAGAGTTAACATCATTTCTTATCAATAATTGCTCGTTCCTTATCAACGTCATTTCGCTCTTAAGCTCAGCCATGCTAGCAGTAATGTTTGCATTCATGTTTGCTAGTGCACTCATAAATTTGTCCAAAGTCGGGTTAGAGGATATTTGTGGAGGAGGATATTGTTGTTCAAAACTATGTGGAAAATTATGGTCCGATGTTTCTATGTTCCATAGTTGAATGTTAGGAGGTTGATAACCTTCGAATTGCCAATTAGGGTTTGTATGATTTCTAAAATTCGAATTATAAGGATATGAACGTGAATTATATGTTGGATTTGAGAAACCATATGTGTCATTATTGTAAGCGGGTCCATAACCAAAAGGCAAATCATCAGTCGACATGGCACCCGGTGGCACATAAAAATTAGCCATGCATGCAAGATCATATAAATAAGGACCACACCAAAGATAAGAAATACAAACAGTGGGTTGGTCCAAGAGATGACTGTCGCTGATGCGTGCTTTTGTACGACTTGCAGAAGCGTCTCGAACAGCTAGATAACATAACTCGGAGTTTAGAACAAACTTACCTGATTACGCAGTTCCGATTGGTCGCTCCCGTGTCCGACCGATCGCTCTTGGCGACTGGCTGCAGGTCCAAGTCCGAGAAACTCAAATTTAGTAGCTGTAAAAATCAGAAAAATTGTCAGAAATTCCTAATAAGTGTAAAATAAAGAAATGGAGAAATAAGAAAGATAAAAACCAAACTAAGCATAGAAAAAGAGTCAAGAGAAAATCAATCAATTAACCGTCGAATTCCCCGGCAACGGCGCCAAAAATTGATCGCTCACAAACGTCGTCGTTAAAACGTTGCAAACTCAATCAAATATTAAATTTATAATCCTTATTCAATCACTAAACTACTAGGTAGAATAGCGGTGAAGTCGGGAGTCGATCCACAGGGAAAACGTTGGAAACTGAAATCAATTCTCAGAACCCTAAACTAAGGAGAAGAATCAAAGATAGAATAGAGTTATATAACTAATAAATAAAAGAGATAAAAGGTTGATCAATTTGAATCAATGGATAAGTGACTTAGGAATTACTCAATCCGCCCTAGTTTCGCCTTCAATCTTCTCTAGTTATCCTCTTGTTCTCTTCTCTAAACATTATGAATCCACAGCTTCTTAAGCTTACATGAATCCCTAAAATAAGGTTTATGTTTCCAACGACATAATCTATCTTTGTTTAGCATAAATCATCTTTGGTCCTACAATTACATTAATTTATTCTACTCCTAATGACCTTAGCATGACTTATCTTCACGTAGCATAGACTATCTCAAAGGTAAACCAAAAACCACATGAAAACCATCCTATGAATCTCTACAATCAATCACAGAAATCATGTAGGACTGAAAATACGTCAATGAACTCTGTTCCCTCAACTCTATTAACAATAAAAGCAAATTCATAGGATCATGTCTTGAGAAGAATACAAGATTCAAACCAAAGAAGATAGAAAAGTTATGCTAGGGTTTCGTGAATAATCATAAGTACAATAACTAGCAACTCATCTTTTGGATGAAAGCCATCGGGTTGGAATAGGAAGCTGTCACCATCCACATCCTCTCTTTCTTCTTCTTCCTTCTCTAAAGATTGACAAAAAGATGAGAAGTTTTGCTGGAATAACTTCTTTTTATAATAATAACCCTTAATCCCGGAATTAGGGTTATGGCTAAGTTGAGTTGGACCTCTAGTGCAACTCGGAATTCCTGGTTCAACCCTGACAGCTTCTTCCAATCGCGACTGGGCTCAACCGGTTCGGAATTTGAGAATGAGTCCAACACAAAAGATGTAGATTTGGAAGTCATCTGTCCTCTCCCAAAGAGTTTGTAATATTTGGACTTATCTAGAATATTTGGCGAATATTCTCCCGAGCGTCGACGGACCAGTCTTCCAGCAGCTAAATATATTCATCATCTTCGAAACTGCTATCAATCCATCAGGAATCTCCAAAAGTGTTCAACATGAAAGTTGTACGTCTTGATGTGTTCCAGATGTCATCCAAATTTCAGAATATTTGGACATAAGGATAATTTCTGGTGAATATTGTGCTAACAGTCGACAGAGCAGTACATTTCAGCATATTAACCGAATTTCTTGCATTTTTTCTCAAAGCATGATTAAACCTGAAATCAACCAACAAACTATCAAATACAAACACTCTAGGCCTAACAAAGGTAAATTAAGGGGTCTAATTATGAATATTTTGTAACTCATCAGCCGGTCCGTGAGGTGGCAAGCTGCGCTGGCTTAGGCCTGAGAATAGGAGGGCGCGGTGGTGGGTTTTCCAGAGGAGGATGCAGGCAGGACGGGAGGCTGCGGCAGACAGGCGAGAGGCAGAGGATCTGGTGAGCACTCCAATCAGCATCATCTCCCACAAGGAGGGCGGCTCGGCTGGGCGAGGAGGTGGGGAAGAAGCTCTGTTCTTCCGTCGAGGCATGAGGAGGAAAGAAGTGGAGGGAGGTTGGGGTGGCTTGTGGCGGAGCTCGACGGTGAAGAGTGGCCGTGGCGGACGGGAGGCTGCGTCGGCGACTGACAGGCGAGAGGCGAAGGAGGACGGCTCGGTTGGCCAAGGAGGTGAGGAAAAAGCTCTGTTCTTCCGTCGAGGCATGAAGGTGTTCTGGCATGTTTGGATCATGCCAGGAAGGTGTTTGATTCGATGCCCGATAGAAATGTTGTTTCCTGGACCGTGATGCTTAATGGGTATTTGAAGATGGGTTTGAATGATGAAGTTTCGAGGCTTTTTGAGGAGCTGATTGAGAGTGGTATCCAAACATTTGTATGTATGTTGAAGTTGTGCAGTAGCCGCTTGGGATTTTGAGCTCGGTCGGCAGATTCATGCTTGCGTTATAAAAGGAAGTTGGAGTAATTTGATAGTGGACTTCTCAATATTTGTTTTTTTTTGCCAAGATTATTACAATGTAACTTCTCAATATTTTTTTGCCAAAAATATTTTCTTCAATAACTGACTAGATTTTTTTTTAAAATAGGAGTACATTGGATATGAAAAGATATTAATTGATCAGCCGTAATTAAACCGTGTCAGGGGCACGGGTGAGTACTAGTGTATATATATATACTAGTGGTGCCCCCTACCACCTAGTAGAGTAGCCACCAACCCCACCCCAATAACTACCCAATAACTCCCTCCCACTAAACCCTATCAACCTTATGATGCCACATAAGCGCCACATATGCGCCACCTAGGACATTCTCTGCCACGTAGGACATTCTACAGCCACGTAGGACAACCTTTCTGTTATATATAAGTGATATCATATGTATGTTATGAATATATAATTAATAAATTTTTTATGTGTGTTCTTCTATGTATATATGTTTATGTATATGATATGTATGTTATTATATGTTTTTATTATATATATAATATAATATATAATGTATAATAGACATATATTCATAAAGCACACACATATATTCATTATATACATATTTGTATATATGTATGTGTGTTTGTGTGTATATGTATGTTATGGATATGTTTTTAACAATGTATGTATGTTATGGAAGGGCTTCACTTTGGTACGGTATGATACGATATGGTGAATACGCTATGCTCAAACGGTTAAGAGAATACGCTCATTTGAAAAGGGAATATTATTAGACATTTTTTTTGTCTCATGTAGCTCCCTTTCAAAGGTCTATGGGGCCCTCCCTAATATAACCCCATTTCACGTGTGCACGCGTGTGTGTATATATATATACTAGTTATGCCTCTGCCACCTGTCAGGGTAACCACCAACCCCACCCTAATAACCACCCAATAACTCCCTCCCACTAAACCCCCCTCAATTTAGAATTATTATGCCACATAGGCTCCACCTAGGACATTCTCCCGCCACGTAGGACAACATAAGGTTATTTTATAATCATAGCCTCATATAAGGATGATATATATGTATATATATATATAAGAAAGAGAGTAAAAATATATACATAGAACACATAAATTTTTTATTAAATATATACTCATAATATACATATCATATATTGTATATTTTTTATATTACATATATATATATATATATATATATATATATATATATATATACGCTGTAGTTGTTTAGTATCAGTAATAACATCAGGAAATTTAGAGGCAAATTCTATACTACGATCAATAGGGACAATTGTTCCTTTTCCAATATTATGGCCCAAAAATCGTATTTCAGTTTGGAAGAGTTTCATTTTTGGAGCTGATATGACTAATCCGTTATGAATGGCTAAATGTCTAAATATTTCTAAATGCTTCACATGCTGATCAATGGTATCCGAAAAGATGAGTATATCATCTATATATGATAAAATAAAGTTAGTGTAAGGAATAAAAATTTCATTCATAATATTCTGAAATTCAGAAGGAGCATTTTTCAAACCAAATGGCATTACATTCCATTCGTAATGTCCAAAAGGAACGGTAAAGGCTGTTTTATAACGATCTTTTTCGTTAATTTGAATTTGCCAATATCCTGATTTTAAATCAAACTTAGAAAAAACTTTTGCTTTATAAATTCTATTAAGTAAATCCCTTTTATTAGGGATAGGGTAACGGATCCATTTAAGCACCTTATTAAGAGGTTTGTAATTGATAACTAGACGAGGAACACCTCGTTCTTTCTCAGCATTATTGTTCACATAAAATGCTGTACAACTCCATGGAGAGTAAGATTTTCTAATTAATTTCTTCTCTATAGCGGGCTTCTGTAATTGTTGTTCTAAATGAACATAAGAAATTTCTTCTTTCAAAAAATTTATTTGATTTTCTTTGAGCAGAATATCTTTAATTTCATTTAGGATTCTAGTTTGTGGTTCTGTGATGAATTGCATAGTAATTGGAGAGTTCTTATATCTGGCGCTTATTCCAGATGTATCTACCCTTTCAAGAGGCATAATTTGATGTAAAAAGGGTGTTCCAAGGATTAAGTGTTGAGATAAATCTTTAATTAACACAAATGAGGTTGGAATACAAGTATCTTGTATACAAACATAAGCTTTAGGAAGCTTAAAATTAACTTCTAATTTATTACCACTAGCGCCGCTAAGAGCTTGAGTAGTTTTTTCAAAGAATTTAGAAGGAATTATTCCTTCACGAATACAATTTAAATCAGCACCACTATCTATTAAAGCAATTAATTTTGGGATAGTCTCATATTCTGAGAGGACAAGAGTAATTTCAACATACCATTTTTGAGTAGTAACTTGTTGTACAAGTTGTACCAGAAATTCTTCTTCGGGACTCTTAGAACATTGACCAGTCTCAAAAACCGCTTGGTTAGTTTTAACTATTCTTGACCATTTTACTGGTAATCTCACTGGTCAGGGGGAGCGAACACGCACTTTGTTGCAAAATCTTCGTTGCCCTACTCTTACCCATTTTCGCTGGTATAAAGACGTTTTTATTACCCGCGTTATGCAATTAAATGACGCTCATAGTAGTCATTGGAAGTCAAAATTCATTGATGGATTACCTAATCTATTTGCTGAACGTGTGAGAAATTATATGCGGGAACAGAATGGTGGTATAATCCCCTTCGAGTCTTGCACTTATGGAGCATTAATAAATGCTTGCATTCATGAAGGATTAAGTTTATGTAATGATATTAAATTAAAACATCAATTAAAAACGCATAAACTTACTGAAAAGAGACAGCTTGGAGAATTCTGCGAGCAGTTTGCCTTTGATGAACCTCGAAAGCTGAAACCACCTCCTGAACGGATAGAAAATAGGAGAAAACCCTTTTTTAAAAAGAAATTTAAGAAATCTATACCACAAAAGGGTAATACTCAAAAACGACCTAAAATAGATAAAAGTAAAGCAAAATGCTTTAAATGTGGTAAAATTGGCCACTACGCTAATCGATGTTATACTAAGAAAAAAATTAATGAAATAGAAGACGAGGGATTAAAGAAATCTTTATATAAGGTTATGATTACTACTGATTCCGACACGGATAATTCAATAGAATATGCTGAATCTACCACTGACTGTACTGAAGAAATATCTTCAGAAGATGAACATAAATGTACTAAATGTTCTAAGAAGGATAAAACTGATTATTGGAAACAGATTGTTGAAATGAATAACCTTTCTATTAATATGATATCCTTCAATAAAGATTTTATTGCTAAGCTTTTAACTGAAGGAGACATAGCTCCTGACCTTAAAGCTCAGTTGATTGATATGTGTTTAAAACATAATCAAAAGATTGAAGCCCCTCGAATTGACAATACATATAGACTGTCTGAAGTTATTTCTCTTTCAATCCTGTCGGCTTAGTGGAGCAATAATGCTCAAAAGGTAGGGCCCGCCACTTCGTGTGCTGAGTTGGTTTGCAGTCGAGTGAGTGGCAGATCAATTACCTTTAGAATCACATCATAAGCCGCTGAAGCTTATCCATAGCTAGTGGAAGTTCCACCATATCCTTCCTTATCCTTGGCTAGTGGAAGCTCCACTAGTGGTAGGATCATCCTTCTTTTTCCCGGGCAGATCTTGGGAAATGATTTGGGTCCACAGATCATCTTGATCACCGTAAGGGTCTTGAGCATCTTGCATCGCCTCGTCAGAGCTAATAGAAATTCTATCAGAGCCAGAGAAATGGCTAGTGAACTGATGTTTTAAATGTTCATAACATTTCTTCATGATTTCATTCTCAGTGGCCTGAGGAAATTGTCGTTCGAACAATTTTTGAAGCCGGATCATTGATCTCTCTTTTGGAGCTTCAAGACCTTTTCTCTTCTCTGATAATAATTTCTCATTAACTTTGATAATCTCTTGAATTTCAGAGACCTTAGTATTAGTGTCTAGACTTTTCCACCATTTGATTTGATATTGTCGAATAAGACAAGGACTGCAAAGTTCGTCGATATCCACCGAAGCGAACCACTTCCAAATCCAAGGAATCTCTGTCTCAGCAAAGAAGAAAAGGGGGAACATACCCTCGATCACATCTTCTTCTTTAATTAGAGCAAGAATAGGATGGGTAGATACCCATTTATCATAGAGTGCAAGAATTGGTGCTGGTAGAATTTCTAATTCAGCGCCATATTTGCGCCACCAATCATAAATCCAAGCCGGAAATTCCTTATGAAGGACTTCAGGGCAAATCTTAATAAACCACGTATGCTTCAAATTTTCATTTTCGCATAATAGGGAGGTGTAAAAAGCATGCTTATAATCCCAATAATTGAAAGTATAACTTTCTTGGTTAATTTTGAAGGCAATGGGTTTCTGAGTGCTGAATCCCCATTCTTTTGGGGTCAAGATATTCTTGATAGTACACTTACTATAAGTAGGTGGCTTTCTCTCATCAGAATTTTTGAAGAAATGTTCAAAATAAACTTCTCTCTGAGATAATAAAGCTTCCATCCATTTTCTCGGATGATAAACAGATGTAGGATAATAGGAATTGTCCAAATATTTTTGGCGCAATTTCTCTGGATTGTCAGAGTAGCACATATCTTCGGGTTCTATGTAAAGAATTATTTCGTAGGCTGCTTTGGTTATCATACCAAGATCAATTTCTTTGGTAGTAACATCAGCAAAGGATTCATGAGGCCGATTCTGAGGATTAATTTCCTTAGCTTTAGAATTTTCTTCAAATAAAAGATCTATAGGAGAAGGTCGTTTATAATAAAATTTTTCAATATTACGAGGTCGATGTTCAATTTTATTAACAGTTTGAAATTGTTGTTCAGTTTCTAAGGTTATATCCTCAGTATCAGAACTTTCAGATTGTTTGAGGTTTATGGAATCATTAAGCACTTGAACTTTAGCTTGAGCAAATTGTTTACTCAGAGAATCTATAAGTTCTTCGGATAACTCCTTTCCTAATTTAAAATTTGATATTGAAGCATTTGGTTTAATAGCAGGTTTTGTATGAAGCCTAACTGTTTTATCTTTTATCAAATTTGCATTAGGAATAATTTCTCCAAGCTTATTGATAAGTTTATCAATAGTTTTTTCTAGACGAGTTAATTGTTGCCCTATTACTTGAGAAAAAACATTAGAGTAATTATTTTGTTTAAAAATTTTATTCAACTCTTTGATTGTTTCATTTGTTGATTCAACAGGTTTTATAAACGCAGTTGCTTCAAGATTAGAAGTGGAAATTCCTTCAAGTTTTAGGGGGTCAGTTGGAGGATATAAGGATCTCTTTTGAACACCTTCAACTGTTTTCCAGCTTTTAAAGTGTTCTTCAATAACGTTTATTCTGGCAGTAGGATCTAATGCTTCTCTTCTCTCTTGTCTTAGAGATGCTCGTTGTCTTAATTGGCCTCAATCCTTAATGGGAATAATGGAAACCAGCTTAAGTCATGGACCCGTATACTTTAATGTTTATCCAAATTTGAGTTTATCCTTAACTGATCCTAATATTTTGGAAGCTGTAAGTCTTAATATGAAGACTCACGGATATGAATTCTTACCTCAATCCGAGACCATAGCTATTGTTTATAGAATTCATTATAAACAATAAGAGAGAAGAGAAAGAAATGTCATCCAAGCCGCGTTTGGCACCGGTTGCTAGAGTTAGCGTTAGGGTAAGTCCTATGATTCGTTGGCAGACGAGCAAAAGCTTATATTGATTTATAACGAAACCTTAGTAAGCAAGAAACCTGCACCAATACTTCTTCTTGTTCATCTTACTTTAATTAAGTCTACCCACCTCGAGTAATCATGGCTTCAACTTCTGTTAGGAAAATTAATTCACGAAAAGATAAAAAATTAAAAAATGCTCAATTAGCTGAATTTCCTTCAGAATTGGAAGCTCTAAATAACTGGGCTATCCCTGATGTTCCAAATAAGGAAATCTATAAAATTGGCTTTTTAGACTTAAAGTCCATGATAGCAATTAAAACTGTTGAAAAAACAGTAACCGTAGATCAGGAAGATCAAACTATTAAGCTTCTTGCAGAAGAAGATTTAGAACCTTATATGGAAAAATATAATTACGTCCATATAGGTTTAATTCAGGTGGCTTATAAACCACTAACTTTGCAAGGATTAAATGCTTCTCTTCTCTCTTGTCTTAGAGATGCTCGTTGTCTTAATTGGCCTCAATCCTTAATGGGAATAATGGAAACGAGCTTAAGTCATGGACCCGTATACTTTAATGTTTATCCAAATTTGAGTTTATCCTTAACTGATCCTAATATTTTGGAAGCTGTAAGTCTTAATATGAAGACTCACGGATATGAATTCTTACCTCAATCCGAGACCATAGCTATTGTTTATAGAATTCATTATAAGGTCCTAAGTACCTTAGCCCCTAGAGCAAAACAATATACCCTTCCAGGAAAAACAGTTTTAATAGAAACAAATCTACTGTCTTCCCATATTGCTACAAATAGACAGATAAAATGGACTGAAGTTAATTTTCCTGAGAATTGGTTACTAACAAATGCTGTCCCTCATAGACCTATTATTAATCAACAAGTTGATCAAATATCCCAAACTGATGATGGTGAAGTTACTATAACTTTTGATCCTAATAGGACTATAAAATATACTGATGTTACAACTTCTTCTAGGAAATCGGTCTCTCGTGAAGGTACCCCTCTTCAGGCTATTAGAATATCTGAGACCCAAATCCCTCATGGGATTTACGAGAAGGAATCTAAATCAGATTCCGAAATAAGTTTTCAGTTGTAAATGGATTTACGACCTAATAGTCCCCTCAGGAGATACCTCAATGAGGAATTTCAAAAGTTATATAATAAACAGTTTCGCGACTGGTTTTTTGCAACTTTCAATGAAGAACAAAGAAATTCTTATAAAGAATTATACTTTAGAGAATTAGAAGTTAATAATCAGCTTCAGTTTTTTGCTGGATGGTTTTATAATCATTATACTAATGAGAAAGAGGATGAAATAAATGCTATTATTGATCAAATTGCTGACGAGCATAATTCTGGACAGATTGATGAGGAATTAGATCCTACTGCCAGAATAAACGTTATTGAAGAACACTTTAAAAGCTGGAAAACAGTTGAAGGTGTTCAAAAGAGATCCTTATATCCTCCAACTGACCCCCTAAAACTTGAAGGAATTTCCACTTCTAATCTTGAAGCAACTGCGTTTATAAAACCTGTTGAATCAACAAATGAAACAATCAAAGAGTTGAATAAAATTTTTAAACAAAATAATTACTCTAATGTTTTTTCTCAAGTAATAGGGCAACAATTAACTCGTCTAGAAAAAACTATTGATAAACTTATCAATAAGCTTGGAGAAATTATTCCTAATGCAAATTTGATAAAAGATAAAACAGTTAGGCTTCATACAAAACCTGCTATTAAACCAAATGCTTCAATATCAAATTTTAAATTAGGAAAGGAGTTATCCGAAGAACTTATAGATTCTCTGAGTAAACAATTTGCTCAAGCTAAAGTTCAAGTGCTTAATGATTCCATAAACCTCAAACAATCTGAAAGTTCTGATACTGAGGATATAACCTTAGAAACTGAACAACAATTTCAAACTGTTAATAAAATTGAACATCGACCTCGTAATATTGAAAATTTTTATTATAAACGACCTTCTCCTATAGATCTTTTATTTGAAGAAAACGATACATTTCTACAACAAGATTACTCAGGACGTAATATTTATGAATGGAACATTGATGGTATGAGTGATCATCAAGTTCTGAATATGGCACATAGAATGATGATGTATTCTACTATTTGCCATAATAATGGTAATACTGATCAACAAGTAGCTTCTTTTCTTACTTGTGGTTTTACTGGTAGTCTGAAAGGTTGGTGGGATAATTATCTCCAACCTGATCAACGCACTGAAATCCTTAGTGCTGTTAAACTTGAAAATAATCAACAACAAACCGATGCGGTTTACACATTAGTTTTAACTATTCTTGACCATTTTACTGGTAATCTCACTGGTCAGGGGGAGCGAACACGCACTTTGTTGCAAAATCTTCGTTGCCCTACTCTTACCCATTTTCGCTGGTATAAAGACGTTTTTATTACCCGCGTTATGCAATTAAATGACGCTCATAGTAGTCATTGGAAGTCAAAATTCATTGATGGATTACCTAATCTATTTGCTGAACGTGTGAGAAATTATATGCGGGAATAGAATGGTGGTATAATCCCCTTCGAGTCTTGCACTTATGGAGCATTAATAAATGCTTGCATTCATGAAGGATGGGAAAAAGAAGGATGGTCCTACCACTAGTGGAGCTTCCACTAGCCAAGGATAAGGAAGGATATGGTGGAACTTCCACTAGCTATGGATAAGCTTCAGCGGCTTATGATGTGATTCTAAAGGTAATTGATCTGCCACTCACTCGACTGCAAACCAACTCAGCACACGAAGTGGCGGGCCCTACCTTTTGAGCATTATTGCTCCACTAAGCCGACAGGATTGAAAGAGAAATATTCTCTCAATAATGTAGCTTTACTTAGCCTTGAAGGCTTGTACCTCTATAGAAGAGGAGGAACTCTTCTGAGTTCAGTACGCTGGTTTTCACCCACTCTCCTCTTGTAACCTCTCTTCCCTTTGTAATCAAGAACCAGTGGAATATAGCTAAGCATTTGTAAGTATCTTCTTCTTATTACTTGGTTTGGGTAATTTTTGGAACGCTTATCCCAAGGCTGGAACTTTCATAGTTCAGTTCTACCTTCCGATCCCTTCAAAAGGATCGGCAGCATCGAGCGCCAGTCTCTTTGAGATAAGTAATCTGAAAAATACCCCTTCGTTTACTTTGGTATCAGAGCCATGTATGAGTAGTGTCGAGTAGTGTGTAGATTTTATTAGAGCAAGATGTGATTATTAGCAGTATTGGTGTTTATGTTCTTGTTTACTAGGATTTCGTTCTCTAAGTTTTTATACTGCTTTTGTGGATCGTCATCCAAGCCGCGTTTGGCACCGGTTGCTAGAGTTAGCGTTAGGGTAAGTCCTATGATTCGTTGGCAGACGAGCAAAAGCTTATATTGATTTATAACGAAACCTTAGTAAGCAAGAAACCTGCACCAATGAAGGATGGTCCTACCACTAGTGGAAGTTCCACCATATCCTTCCTTATCCTTGGCTAGTGGAAGCTCCACTAGTGGTAGGACCATCCTTCTTTTTCCCGGGCAGATCTTGGGAAATGATTTGGGTCCACAGATCATCTTGATCACCGTAAGGGTCTTGAGCATCTTGCATCGCCTCGTCAGAGCTAATAGAAATTCTATCAGAGCCAGAGAAATGGCTAGTGAACTGATGTTTTAAATGTTCATAACATTTCTTCATGATTTCATTCTCAGTGGCCTGAGGAAATTGTCGTTCGAACAATTTTTGAAGCCGGATCATTGATCTCTCTTTTGGAGCTTCAAGACCTTTTCTCTTCTCTGATAATAATTTCTCATTAACTTTGATAATCTCTTGAATTTCAGAGACCTTAGTATTAGTGTCTAAACTTTTCCACCATTTGATTTGATATTGTCGAATAAGACAAGGACTGCAAAGTTCGTCGATATCCACCGAAGCGAACCACTTCCAAATCCAAGGAATCTCTGTCTCAGCAAAGAAGAAAAGGGGGAACATACCCTCGATCACATCTTCTTCTTTAATTAGAGCAAGAATAGGATGGGTAGATACCCATTTATCATAGAGTGCAAGAATTGGTGCTGGTAGAATTTCTAATTCAGCGCCATATTTGCGCCACCAATCATAAATCCAAGCCGGAAATTCCTTATGAAGGACTTCAGGGCAAATCTTAATAAACCACGTATGCTTCAAATTTTCATTTTCGCATAATAGGGAGGTGTAAAAAGCATGCTTATAATCCCAATAATTGAAAGTATAACTTTCTTGGTTAATTTTGAAGGCAATGGGTTTCTGAGTGCTGAATCCCCATTCTTTTGGGGTCAAGATATTCTTGATAGTACACTTACTATAAGTAGGTGGCTTTCTCTCATCAGAATTTTTGAAGAAATGTTCAAAATAAACTTCTCTCTGAGATAATAAAGCTTCCATCCATTTTCTCGGATGATAAACAGATGTAGGATAATAGGAATTGTCCAAATATTTTTGGCGCAATTTCTCTGGATTGTCAGAGTAGCACATATCTTCGGGTTCTATGTAAAGAATTATTTCGTAGGCTGCTTTGGTTATCATACCAAGATCAATTTCTTTGGTAGTAACATCAGCAAAGGATTCATGAGGCCGATTCTGAGGATTAATTTCCTTAGCTTTAGAAGTATTACTTCGCCGAATTGTTCTTCAGCTATTCCCGAAGTCTGATTCATTGGTTTTAGAAGGATCAGAAGTCTGACCAGATTCCAGGGTATTACCCTGACCAGCAAGGCGAAATCCACGGCCACCACGGCGTCCACCACGATTATCCATACCACCACGACTCCACCGCCCCCAAAGAGGGGGCTCAGTCCGGCGCATGAGCACCCTGAATAAATTCGCGTGTAAGAAAATCAGGTAAAACATTATGTTTACCATGAATAAATTCAATAGTGAAATCAAACACAGCTAATTCAGCTTGCCATCGAGCAAAGATTTGTTTAGATGTCAGATTTTTAATATCTTTTTCAATAACACTCTTTGCAGAGCTACAATCAATACGAAGAATGAAAGGTTGATTCAAGATGTCCTCCTGAAATTTATAAAGGCATTTAATAATAGAAAGCATTTCTTTCTTGATTGTGGAATAATTAAGTTGAGTAGAGTTCCATTTACCAGAGGTATAACGAACTAATTCTTCCTTATTAGAAGGCAGACATTTTTGTTTAAGAATCCCTCCATAGCCAATATTACTGGCGTCCGTTTCTACAATCTTTTGACACTCTGGCTTAAGCAGATGTGTACAAGGCAGATTGATGACCTTAGTTTTAATTAGTCGAACAGCATTAGTATGGTCATTAGTCCAAGGGACAGGATTCTTTTTCAAACGATTATAAAGGATGGCAGTATCTTGAGCCCAATCTTTATAGTAATCTGAAACATAATTTAATGCTCCTAGGAAACGCTGTAGTTGATTAGTATCAGTAATAACATCAGGAAATTTAGAGGCAAATTCTATACTACGATCAATAGGGACAATTGTTCCTTTTCCAATATTATGGCCCAAAAATCGTATTTCAGTTTGGAAGAGTTTCATTTTTGGAGCTGATATGACTAATCCGTTATGAATGGCTAAATGTCTAAATATATGAATAGATATATTTATATATGAATATGAATAGATATATTAAGAGAGAAGAGAAAGAAATGGGGAAGTGGTGGATGGTGGGATCCACCAGTCCCCACCCCTATCTTTACATATAAATATTACCGTATGTGTGTGCTTTATGAATATATCTATTATATTATATATATATATATAATAAATACATATAATAACATACATATTATATACATAAACATATATACATTGAAGAACACACATAAGAAATTTATTAATTATATATTCATAACATACATATGATATATATATACATAATCTATATCTTTATTATATATTATATGTATGTTATGAATATGTATATTTATTTTATATACATAATATGTATACACATATATAATCAATTATATAAATATATTTGAATATAAGAGTGAGAGAAGATGAGAGATTTCAAAGAAGTGGGATCCACTTGCCCTCGGATTCGGGGGGCCTGACATAGAAACTCTATGTCAGGCCCTGCCATAGGGGCCCGGGCCAATCTGATTAGGACAGGTGGATTTTACTATTTGAAATCTCTTTTTTTTTCTTTATCTATATATTCAGATATATTTATATAATTGATTATATATATGTATATAAAATAAATAAATATATATATAACATACATATAATATATAATAATGATATAGATTATGCATATGTATATTATATATATGTTATGAATATATAATTAATAAATTTCTTATGTGTGTTTTTCTATGTATATATGTTTAATGTATATGGTATGTATGTTATTATATGGATTATATATATATATATATATATATATATATATATATTCATAAAGCACACACATATATATTCATTATATATATTTGTATATATCTATGTGTATGTATATATGTTATGGATATGTATTTAGCAATATATGTATGTGTGTATATATCCATAACATATATACACACACATACATATATACAAATATATATATAATGAATATATGTGTGTGCTTTATGAATATATGTCTATTATACATTATATATATAATAAATACATATAATAACATACATGCCATATACATAAAACATATATACATAGAAGAACACACATAAGAAATTTATTAATTATATATTCATAACATACATATGATATATATATATATATAATCTATATCATTATTATAATAAATATGTATATTTATTTTATATACATATATATATATGTATGTATATGTATATATATAATCAATTATATAAATATATCTGAATATATAGATAAAGAAAAGAGAAGAAATTCTAAATGAGTGAAATCCACGTGGCCGCATCAGATTGGCCAGGGCCTCTATCGCAGGGCCTGACATAGAGTTTCTATGTCAGGCCCCCCGAATCCCTTGCCCTTACCCGATTGGTCCAGCCTCTATGTCAGGGCCAGGCCCCCCGAATCCATCTAGGACAGTGTCCTAATGAGTAATGCCTCTCATGTTCTAATCTAATATAGGTTTTTTCTCTAAGACACAACATCTAGAACCTCTAGGGCAATCCAGGTCGTCAGTATCAGTTCGGGTCGGATATATTCAATAGTAACCGATTGATTAACTTTTAAACCACTACGTAAACGGACGGGATTAGGACGGCAGAAATATTAACCGCATTGGCCATGAAATGTCCTTGTGGAAACGTTGCTTCATTAATTGCTAGAGCTTCCCCGCGTGGGGCTTTTTCTGAAATTAATCTACATGGTAATTGGCGAGGCACGGTTCTGAAAAGCAGGTACACACGATCCTAAAGAATATCGAAGAAGACACGAACTCCTGAGCTCCAACCACACGTGCGGGGACACCTGGAAGACTAGATCTCCGGAGCGCCAAGCCCGGTCTCTGGGAGCGTCGATGAAGATCAAGAGAGCTTTGGGATGTCGCTCGTGCGAGGAAGATGTTGGTTAGAGAAAAAACCCGAGATGAGACCATCTCAGGGATCCCTCTGATGCCTAAGTCAGCCTAGTCCCGTGATATAAAATAGAGAGAATTATTTGAGGTCGAGAATAGACGTGTATGAGAGTTCACTTTTGACTGACGGATGCATACACAATTTATAGCCGTAGGGAAGAGCTTGTTAGAATTCGTGCGGTTACGGAGTTGCGATTTTCTTATCGGAAGAGATTTGAATGTATTCACCGTGAACCGTAGGATCCCAACTAATGTGATCCCAATTGAAGCAAATTTGACATTATCAGTAATATATTGACATCTAGTCTGAGATGTGGAGCCTTATCTTCTCCTTCAAAATTTACCACAGACTCTAGGCTTGCCACACGCAATGCCCGAGCCTGCTTAGCTAAACTATCAGCCTTGCTGCTCTCTGTCTTAGATAGATACATGACATTAGCTTCCACGCATTAATTCCCCTAACAGCTTCCATATCAAAATTTTCTTCACATTTTCTAGCAGAAATTTCACTTTTTTTAGCATATCTTTGGTGAGCCAAAGTGTAATAAAAAGAGTTATGACATAACTTTTATTACTGAAGAAACAGGTCTAAGTTGATTTCCAACAACCAACGAAGTTTTAGTTCTTCAGTTATACACAATTATTTCATACTTCTCCGTCCCAAAACTCAGCATTGGATTTGAACAGGCCATTGGGTGATACAAACGCAGGGGCGGCATTGACCATTCTTCTTTGTGGCAAATTGCTTAGTTTCTCTGCCTCTTCCTTGCTCAGTTCCCAGTCGAATATTTCCATGTTTTCTTTGAGCCAATCCTTATTAAAGCTCCTCGGCACGAAGCTGACCCCTTGCTCAGCAGCCCACCTTAGACAGACCTATTTTTAATGTACCAAAATATAAGCTCATAAAAGATTAATATACATTTTGAAGAACTGGGTTGATATCATAAAATCCCCTAAAAAGATAATAAATATCACAAAACCCTCTAAATTTCTAAGAACATCGCAAAATCACTTGGAAACATATGGTTCATTTTATATGAACCCTTTCTTCTTGTTAGAAGACTCATCCATAGTAAAAATGCATGATTTAAGTTGTTAAATGACTAAGAAGAAGTCCTTTAGGCATTAGGACCTAAGTTTAAATACATTGATATGCCCACTAGAGCTAGGGGTGGTTTAGAAACTTTTCCTATAAATTTTGATTGAATAGGCCAGGGGTTTTTGAAATGACCCGTATGTTTTGAAGAGGTTTAGTAATATTTAGTATTTTTCAAGGGGCTCTATGGTATTAACCCTTTCCTAAAAAGGTTCTATTCTTTGATGTGGTATCGCGGCATGTGTTTGAAACGACCACGCAGTTTTGCACCAAAATCATCTTAAGCAAATCCTGACTCCTAGTGGGCAATCATCTGAAACTTGGGTTGCTATATTATGACATTCCCCTAGCTGACAACATGATTGCCCAAATTGTGATTGCTCTATCAACATAATATCAACTGCGTAGCAAGTGTTTGATAAGCCTGTCTTCATGGATGCCATGGCGGAACTCAAAGGAGACAGTTAATCGATCCATTCGACGTTCTCAGTATTCAAAATCAAGAATGAAACTGGAAACTGGAAGCTGGAAAAGAGATGCCTATACTATAAATACCTGTGCAGGACTCTTTCCTCTGGACCGAGCAATCTCTTTGATTTGTTCCGCTTCAATCACATCATTAGTTCCCCAAACGTGTCCTGGTCCACCAAGAGGAGAATAGGCAGTCACATATATACCTTTCTCTGAGCAAAGCTCTCTCAATTTCCTTTGCTGCCAAAGGGGGTGCATTTCCACCTACATCATACATGTATGTAAACAACAAACAAGAAAAAAACACTAGTATAATTGAGATAAACAACAACAAACAGGATTGGCAGGTCCAATTTGATTAGTCTTACTTGAGCTCTATTATTTGGCAATTTTTTTTTGTAATAAGAAATCATGATCATAGTTTAAAATTCCTCTCTAAATCAGTATCGAAGATTATAAGCACTACTGTAACGAGATCACCTGGTTCACCGCCGGCGGGATCTTAGCGTGGGCGAGAAGATCGACAAGCTTCTTGCAAGTGAAGTTGCTCACTCCGATGGATCTCGCCAAGCCCATCTCGTGACACCTCTCCATGGCCTCCCAAACACCTCTAATGTCAGCTGCAATCACGTCATCAATGGAGAAGACCATGCTTCTCTCTTGCCCTGCCAGTCTCACCGGATAATGTATCAAGAACAGATCGACGTAGTCCAGGCCCAACGCCCTGATCATGATCAGCCAAAACAACAAAGCCAAATTCTGAAACCCCCATCGTCTTGATTTGAGATCGAGATGGATTAATGTCGGAGATCTTGCTTACCGGAGGGACTCGCGGAGGGCCGGCTCGACGCGGTCGGGGTGGGTGTCGGTGCACCATAGCTTGGTGGTGATGAAGAGCTCCTGGTGGGAACGGATCAGGCCTCGGTCGAGGGCGATGGCGATGGCGCAACCGAGGGGTCGCTCGGATTGGTATAAGCTGGCCGTGTCGAAATGGCGGTAGCCCAGCTCGATGGCATCGAGAGCCGCCGACACCACCTCGTCTTCCGGCGGCACGGGGTAAGTGGCTGTTCCCATGCCGATGACGGGCATAGACCTCCCGGAGTTGAGAACTATCTCAGGCATCATTGCCGTCCTCTCTTCCGTATGAATGTGACGCTCACTGCGGAGCTACTCCTCAAGGAAGATGCTCTGGGTCAATGAGATGCGTCCTCCTGATATTAGTTGAGCCAAATTTGGCTAAGACCTCAAACATTTTATCCGTACATCCATGCCATCCTCCGGGACCCAACATCGGGGATTCCCATAGCTCCAGCACGGACTTGCAACGCAATCAGCTCCACAGTTCTCCATCCTTGAAAGGTGCCTTTGGATGACGGTGAATCGGGTGAATGGGAGCGAATCCATGGGACGACGAATCTGTGCAGATTCCGGATCCGTGTGTTCTTTTTTATTTGGATCTCAAGCGGATCCTGATAAATGAAATCCTAGCATGTTCTACTGTTCTGAAGTAGTCTACATCAAAGATATATTCAAGGATTCAAGGTTTACCTCCTGTTACTATCACCGGTAGGGGTGAGCAGAACCGAACCAAATCCAAAGAATCGAACCGAACCGAATTAGTTCGGTTCATTTGATTCGGTTTTTTCGATTTTTCGGTTCGGTTTAGTTTTGGCATGTATGAAAAGTTCGGGTTTCGGTTCGGGATCGGTTCTTTAAAAAAAAATTCGATTCGGTTCGGGTCAGAATTGAAGTTTTCATATATGCCTTAGCCTATGAACCTATGATCTAAAAAGTTCGGTTCGGTTCTAAAAAGTTCAGTTCAGTTCGGTTCGGTTCTTTTATAAGTTCGATTCGGTTCTCTAAAAACAGGATTGAAAAAAATTCAATTCTTCGGTTTTGAACCGAGAATCGAATGCTCACCCCCTAATCACATGCGTAGATATCGGATAACAGTAGGAGTAGTGGAAAACCCGGCATTCTTCCGCTTTCGTTTCTTCGGCTGGGACGGGGTGGATGAAAGGGGGTACTTGCTGACTCCCTCTTGTTCGATGGAGTAGCCGCTGCCATCACCCTGCCACGCGTGTCGATTCAGGGGCCTGCAGTGCTTGAGTTACTTCAAGTCCTTTGTGATCTGGCGGTTGAGATGAAATATCACATTTGCTTGTTTAAAAAAGAACAAAATAGGAGAGAGAACAGTTGGTATCAACCCTCAGATCACACCGTTCAATGATTGAGATCATTTACTGTTGGCTGTCAGTCTGTTTTAGATTAATCATATTCGTCACTCAAATTCACTAAATTTTGCGTTCCTTTCTAGATCTCTGATTACATAATATTAGTTCTTGCAAATATATAATGGACTTCAAAGATGGTCTTTCCTCCATTTCCATCCATTTTAAAGACTGAAATGTCTAAAATGTCCCTGGAACATACAAAACTTGACAGTTTCAATAGTTATCTTAGGCCATTCTAGTCATTTTCCCAATTCTTGAGAGAATAAATAAAATATGCTTAAATATCGAGACAAAACTTTAGAATTCCAATATTTCGTCCAGTGATATTTCGATCATTTTAACCTAGGGGTTTTTACATATCTATCCTTCAAAAGTTTCTAAATATCACAATTACCCCTATATTTTTCCGGCTTACTAAAACACCCTTAAAAACTTGAAAAAATGATTAATCTGCCCCTCGGGTTACTTGCCGGCGAATCTTCATGGAATATTCTTTAACGCCGTTAACGGCGGCAACTAAAAAGACATTATTACCCTGTTAATACCTGTAACGCATGTACTCCTGTTACAAGCTAAGACCACGACCGCCGGGCCATGACCGCCGGGCACTTTCGAGGTCGCCAAGTACTTCGGCCTCCGCAGCCGGCTCTTCTCCGACGAGAGCGCCGACTTCATGCGCACCATCTATCGGAAGTCCTGTATGCCAAACCTTATGGATGCATGATCAAGAACATACATCAAGAGTGGGAGGCGTCGAAGCCGACGAAGGAGTTGGTCCGAGACACGGGCACCGATCTCGATGCTCTCCGACGACGATATTGGTAGCACTTCCCGATTGGTCTTAGCTGATCTATTCGAGCCCGGGGACGAAGACGTTGGGCTCTGGACTATGCTCTGTTTTTGAGGGCAGAGCTAGTATGAAAATTAGAAGAAACCCATCGATGATACAATCCATGATCCATTTAATTTGTCTATCATGTGTTGTCACTATTAGACAAGAATGCAGGACAACCATGAGAGCAACCTCACGCATAGGAATTGAATACTTGCAGAGAAAAATGATGTCCAGAAATTTTAGAATATGAAGGAAAGAATTAAAAACAAGAGAGAGTAAACTGAACGCAAGTGGGCAGACGACTTGAAAAACTAGTGCTGGGTGGGTGAGCAGTGGCAAGAACAAAGAATGGAGCACCTGAGCAGAAGCTTCAGGAGGTTGCAAGGAGGCCGTTCCTATGTCGCCAGGTTCGGTGGCAGATCGAATAGCTCCAAGCTAGCGATGGAGGCCGTGTCGTCGGAGTGCATGGCCATCGCGGGCTACGAGCGCATTTCACAATCCATAAAGGTTCAGTGAACATCAAGACCTTCAACCTCTCCGGCATGGGGTGCAGGCGCCGGCGTCATGGCCATGGACCTCACCGCACACCTCCTCCTACGCCTTCATTGTCGTCACCGAGAGGGTCACAATGTCCCCCTCCTCGCCACCGCCGCCGAGCTTGGAGGAAGTGCTCTATGCATGGGTGCCGGAGAGTTGGGTGCAGAGGCCACAGCTTCTCTCTCTCTCTCTTCCTACGTCAGCAAGCCAACAAAATTAGTCAAAATAGCTGATCAAAATTGACGAAAACACATATCTTTCTTCCTACGTCAGCAAGCTAAGAAAACTAGTCAAAATAGTCGGTCAAAATTGATGAAACCATGGTTAAGTTAGATGGATAGACGGAAGTAGACGGAGGGGTAGGTTTACGCATTTATCAAGTTTTTGAGGGTATTTTAGTAAGCCGGAAAAATATAGGGATAATTGTGATATTTAGAAACTTTTGAAGGATAGATATGTAAAAACCCCTTCAACCTATTAAACGGATATGTTCTGCACTACTATATATAGTCAGAAATCTAAACACTACTGTGAAATTTATCTTGGTGCTATTGGGATTTCCTCTTCCTTCTTTCTGTGAATAGTTAAGCCGACCCCATTAGGTGCTATTGTCAAACATCACATGTGCATGAAACACAAACAACCTCGCGTGTTAATTCCAGGAGATCAGGCCTCACATTTGTCCAAAGAGCCCTCTTAGTTGAGGGCTGCAACAGGCCTATATCTGAGCCCAAAACAGGTTACACTTGAATTCAAGATTCCCTTTGCACTGTCGTTCTGCTTTCCGCACAATTCCGCAAATACAGAACAAGGGCTGCATCATTCGTTAACAGATACAACAGAATACTGAAATATGCCAACGTGCATGATTAATGTAGCATATAGCCTCTCCTGTTAGGAAACGATGCACTCAATCGGAATTGTCTTTCATTCCAAGGCATAACTTGTATCCATGCGCTTCGAGTTCGCTCCCAGCAATATAGCCATCCCTACCCTATCACGTCAATCCCACAAGCCTCTTATCCATTCTCGTTCGATCACGGCGGGGAGCAAGTCAAAATAGAAAACTCACATTGGGTCACTCATAATATGTCACAGAGCAATTTACAACCATAAGGTGAAAAGAATTTGGCATTGGTTAGTCACTCGAGCTCAGCTCAAACCTGCACTGAACATGATTGCTGGACAATCTCCATTAAAAATTTATGCCACTGAATTCAATGACCATCTCTCAATCAGTGTCTGTATGCTTTAATTGGAGATATACCTATCAGTTTATACAAGTCTCTTGTTGCATAGTCAAGAATCAAAGTATCACGGAAACACTCAATTGACAAGTTGCTTCCACACTTAAAACACCAATAACAAAATGAGCCACAATAAACATCTACAATTATCTCACTAGAACTGAAATTCAGTAATATTAATCTCTCCATAAATCCATGTTACATATAAAGGTGGATTCTCCAGAACCATAGCCAATAAAAGTTTCAACTTCAAAACAGATGTTGTAAGCATTACAACCATTTTGAAAAGAAACACAACAACATGAATATGGTAACTACAACTGTCATATATATTGCCTAAAATGCTAAACTTCCTTTTGAGAAGTGTCAAATCAATTACAAGGAAAGAAGCGTATTGAAAACTTTCTTTTGAAAAGTGTCAGATCAATGAATCCTGCAAGGAAAGAAGCCCATTGGAATGGGCTACCAAAGAGCGCATGGAGGGTTTGGAGGAGAGATTGGTCCCATACACTATTCACCACCACCACGAATTATATCTGGAATGTGAAAAATTATATTCATTCCATACATCATCTAAAAATACTTATCCATTTGACCTGAGTTACGCTTACAGTTTTGCATCCCACATGTCATCCAAGACTAATGCAGGAATTGCTTCAACTGGCAGCAATTTTTCCAATACCTCCCATGCCAAATTCTAAACATGCATTAATATGACATCCATAACCCACAGTCTTAAACTCTTGAAAGGCTATACACATTTGGAGACTTCCTGAACTTGCATTTCTCTATGAATCACAGTCAAAACAAGTCATACAAGGATCACTTCAAAACGCCTGACTAAAATGAGGCTAAAAGAAGACTTATGGTCACCTGATTTCCTCAAAGAATCTCTTGATATCTCGAAACACAAGGTCAGCTCTGGCCCATCTCATCAAAAAAAAAAAAGGTCAGCTCTGACGGCTGCGCTCAAGAGCCAGAGAGCTAGATGAATGTTAGGGTTATATGGTTATATAGCAGCGGAACTGAGACGATGTTTAGATTTTCTTTAGGAGCTTTTTGAGTTCCGCCATAGAGCATACCGCACAATGCAGCCAAGTTTGAGTTGTGGGGTGCAACTATTGAGCTACAAGCCCAGTTTGAAAATGGATCTTTGACCGCTACAACTACATGACCCTGTTTTTTTTTGAGTAGCGATGATATACGTCCGGCTCCACACCCCCCAGCTGTAACGCAATCACCATCTCTCCTCCCTTTTACTCTAGAATATGTTTTCTAGAATATGCTCTCCAAGAGACTGATATGAATTTTCTAGAAAGAATATGTTTTCTCATTTTCTACTAATTTTTGTTTTATTTTTCTTTTTATTTGATACTAATTATAGTTAAAAGGAGCAGGGGTTAAATGAGGACCACAAGTGATGGGAGAACCAATAGGGAGGTGGGTAATGTTCACCCACTTTTTGGGTGGGTGAGCAAAATTACAATCCTACCAGGCGCCATTCGCTGCACCAACGGCCCCAACTCCCGAGGTGACTAGGTGAGCACAGAGCACTCCTTAGTTTATTTTCTCTATTATGTATTCATGGTTGGGTGATTTGGTGGTGGTTCATATTATTTATTGTGAATTGGATGCTATGCTATGTTTTTTGTAGATAAAGACTTGGATGCTATGTTTCATGTTTGGTTAAGGAATTAGGCAACTTTTTATAATTATTGTGAATTGTTTTTCAATAATTATAGGATCATGGACAAGTTTGTTATCAAGCGAAAGCATATAGGGGAGTCTTCTAGCACCCTGAACCTTGCACAAAGAACTCGTGTCGAATTTGATAGTGCCGAATTAGTTGCTGACCCGGGTACACGAAAACCAATTGAGGACTATGATGTTGCTGTTAGAGATCAAGTTCGAATGTGGTATCTACAAAAAGGTCCTTTTCAACCTTATGAGCATAACTTTCCTAAAACGAAATGTGGTGATTGTATGAGAAGGTTTCAGAAAGAATGGTTCAATGATTATGATTGGCTTGAGTATAGTGTGCAAAAAGATAAAGCATTTTGCTTTTATTGCTATGTTTTCAAGACAAGCAAGGGTTCTCAAGGGGGTGGAGACGCATTTGTAGGAACGGGTTTTCAAAATTGGAAAAAGAAAGAGAGATTTGATGCACATGTGGGGAAAGTTAATAGTTCTCACAATGAGGCACGAAGAAAATGTGAGAATTTCAAAAATCAAAAACAAAGTATCATACATGCATTTTCTCGTCAAGATGATGAAACCCGGCTAACCTATAGAAGTCGTTTGACTGCAACTCTGAAATGTGTTAGATTTCTTTTGGGTCAAGGTATGGCATTTCGTGCACATGATGAATCTGAAACATCTATAAATAAGGGAAACTTTCTTGAACTTTTAGAATGATATGCTAGTGGCAATGAGAAAGTTAGAGAGGTCGTTTCTCTGAATCAAATACTGACTTACTTCTCTGTATAGCATGCCTTAATCCAACTGATTCCTTTTCAGCGTTTAAGAAGGAAAAGTTGATGCGCCTTGCTGAATTTTATCCTCTGGAGTTTTCTTCTTATGATCTTGTGATTCTCAAAGATCAACTTGAGACTTATTTTCTTGATGTCCAAGTTGATAGTGGGTTTTCAAATCTCAATGGTATTTCTGAGCTTGCTAAGAAGATGGTTGAGACGAAAAAGGATAAAGTGTATCAACATGTTTATCAACTCATTGAATTGGCGTTAATCTTACCTGTTGCCACAACAAGTGTTGAGAGGGTATTTTCTGCTATGAACATCATCAAGACTGACTTGCGTAACAAAATGGGTGATGAGTGGATGAATGACAGCTTGGTTGTGTATGTTGAAAAGGAGATTTTTAAAACTATTGATGATGAAGTTATTTTACAACGCTTTCAAAATATGAAGCCCCGTAGGATGCAATTATCACGATTAGCGACGACTTAGTTTGTTTATTTCTTTTATCATGTATTTTTGTTAGTTATTCTTATACCTTGGTATTTTGGTATTTTGTGTTAGTGAATGAGCTGGCCAAGGTGCATTATGTATATAGGCATTCTTCTGCCTTTTGAATGAGGCTTAAAAAAATTTTAAACCCCCACTTACTTAAATTTCTAAATCCACCACTGACTCCTACTATCCCCTGATCACCCACCCTCACTGTCCCCTCTCTATGACTCAGATGTCACTTGTCACCCTCTTTCCTCCTTTTTATATGACTCAGCTGCAACATATGAGAAAATATATTAGTCAAATTGGGACTCATAAAACCTTATATTATATAATAGATATCATATATTGAGATTATAGCAATGAGAGATTATAATTACTCCTCTCTCTCTCTCTGTTTAAAAGACCCCATCACTGGAGTTCAGCGAGGTTAATATCATTGTTATAGATTTTTGAGCAAATGTGAGAACATCTGATGGCTATCAAGTATCAAGTTGATACCTCTCTAGTCATTTCCAAGAAAAAAGTCTACATTCATTTTGTTTTCATGTGTTTTAATTTCTTCCTTTCTTAGCTGATGATCTGTCCATCTTTACGACAAACATCTCAATACTGATGCATATATCTTACTATATTAGAAGAAGAAAGAAAAACAAGTACAAGCCTTAACACTTCAAAGGACAAAAGTTAGAAAAAGATGGCCCAACAGCACATGATCCCATGAAAGTTTTCAACTTGTTATACTCTATATGGTCAGCGAGATTGTAAATTAAAAAATTTGAAAGAAGAAATAGCAACTAAATCGGGGCTTTTATTTTGGTCTTTCTCTCCAAGTTGCCTTAATATCATACACATATTCTCAAAATCTACAGCTCATTGTTTTTATCCTCTTCCTATTTGCAGCCTGCAACAGGCATGTATTTCTGAGCATAGACAGATTAAAACATGCAATGATACATCAGGTACTTCCTACATCCATGAATAAGTGACTCCAAGGAGCAAGCTTTACCAATCTCCTTAAGCAAATCAAAGTAATTGCCCTTGTTGCCTCAATCAATCATGCTCAAGGCCAATTTCTCTGTAAACACTTGCCATTGTCATTCTGTTTTCAGCCAAAATAATGAAGGTACAGCAAACTTTGCAGAAAGTATCTCGTACCAGATATTAATGCAACATAAAGCTTCATAAAAGGAATTTACTGCCTTAATGTGGGAAGAATTTAGCATTGTTAAGCTCCAACAGGGCTTGAGCTCAGCCCTACATTTGATAGTGTTATTGGATATTCTCATTAAAACAATGGCTCCATGCGAGTCATAAATGTGAGAAATGGTAGCAAAAAGCCAGGTGTACCACTTTGAGATTAAATTGAGTTCAAAGACCATATCTCAACCAGTGTTTTGTAAGTATAAATTCGTGATTGTTACCAGTGATCGAGTTATATCAAGGTTTTGCAAAGAGAGAACTTCATTATTACATCAAAAACATATAAGGGGAAACCCCTCTCAATTGACAATATGCTTTGCTATTGACCAAGAACAATGTGTGATCAACACCACAACAATATTCAGCTTTAGCAAATTTTTTCTTTCTTTCTTGAGCCGTTTACCCTGGCTTAGGGTAGGGTGTTCAGCTTGAGCAATTGAACCACATCATCGATATACAAATCTTTCAATAACTCAAATATTATAAATATTATAGGGCAAATTACACTTTGGTACTCTATAGTTTCGGAAAATGTTTTAGACCCAACATTTGAAAACTATTCAGTTTTGTCCCTGACTTTTTAAAACTATTTGTTTTTGAACCCTTAACCTTACACATGAAATTGACGGCAAACCAGTACGTGACCGGTTTTGCTCGTTCTCCCACCATGGACTCCGATTTAGGGAAATATGCTAGTATCGACGACAGTGAAAAATCCGATGAAGAGGCAGTGGATGGGTCGGATTTCACTCCAATTGTGTCTCAGCCACAAACCCTAAACCCCTTTTGATAACTAACCGGGTGATTTGGAGTGAAATAGAGTAAACAACGATCGCATGTGACTGGTTTTTCATCACGCCAGTTAACCCCGTTGGACGCTTTATCCAAATCGAACAATTTTGAAAAGTTACAATCTAAACTGAACAGTTTTTAAATGCAGGGTCTAAACTGAACATTTCCTAAAATAAAAGTACTAAAGTATAATTTACCTAACATTCTATTTCATAAAAATGAAAAATACATTGTGTTTCAAAAAATAAAATTCTTGACGACTATGCATTACAATTCTTTTGAACAAGAGAATGATGACAACAAAATGGATATTGCAACTTGATGTTCCTCATGCTATTCGACTATACATTACAATTCTTTTGAACAAGACAACGACAACAACAAAATGGATATTGCAACTTGATGTTAATTCCTCATGCTATTCGCAGTGCGTCATCAATTTTATCCCGGATGTGCTAACAATTTATCTACTCGACAAGTCCGTCATGATGTTCGCTCCAAATATCATCCAGAACGCGCCACCAATTTTATCAAGAGTATAACAACAGTTTCATATTCCACACATCATCAAGGACGAGTGTGAATAATCTCCAAACAGTTGGACGTATTTCCAATCCCTCCCATTCCAAATCCATCACCAATACCAAACTATGAGGCAAAATTATGCATAACCACGCCAAGATCCGCAACCTCCACTTATTCCACAAGCATGGCATGAGTGAAGCCACATGCCAGCTCTAAACTCTTTCGAAACACATTCACATTTTAGATTCCTCCAATAATTGAAACTTGTATTCTACTTCCAAAAGCTGGACTTAAAATAGTGTAAGAAACACAAAGCTCACCTGATTCCAAAGCAACACTCAAAAGATAGTCATCACAGGCGTCTACTCCCAGCTAGATCGTAAGTGGATGCTATGACCGTTGTATCTTGTTAGGCCACGTTTGGTTGCCATGGGAATTAGAATAGGAATGGGAATGAGAACGGGATTGGGAATGAGAATGGGAACTGGAAAGGAATTGTGGTTGTTTGGTACGTCAAGGAACTGGAATGGAAATGTAACTTACAAGTGTTTGGTATACATAATAAACATGGGAACTGGAATGGGAATATAAATTAAAGACCAAAATACCCCTGACTCTAATAGCATAGATTTACGAATATATTTCTGTATGTATATGTATTTGCATTACCGTGACTTATTTGGATGAAACACTATTAATAATGAGAGAAAGAAATAAGATTATTATTTGAAATATTATTAATAAATAAGAGAAAGAAATAAGATTATTAATATGAGAGTTCCTAATATTATTAATAAATAAGAGAAAGAAATAAGATTATTAATATTATTTAAAATATTATTAATAAATAAGATAGAAATAATATTATTAATATTATTTGAAATATTATTAATAAATAAGAGAGAAATAATATTATTAATATTATTTGGAATATTATTAATAAATAAGATAAAGAAATAATATTATTAATATTACTTGAAATATTTATTAATAAATAAGATAGAAATAATATTATTAATATTATTTGGAATATTTTAATAAATAAGAGAAATAAATAAGATTATTAATATTATTTGAAATATTATTCATAAATAAGAGAAAGAAATAAGATTATTAATAAATAAGAGAAAGAAATAGGATTATTTTTAAGATTGATCCTAGCCGTTTGATCAGTTTAATCAAACAAAGATGAAGGGTATTCATGTAAATTCCATGAAATGAGAGTTCCTGCGTTTGAAGGAACTTTGGATTCCCATATCAAATTCGGGAATCATGAGTTCCCTAAAACACAGGAACTTCAATTCCGGTTCCTGGATCAATAGTGCAACCAAACACTTTGAATTCCTTGTTTTAAGGAATTCCCATTCTGATTCCTGGATCAAATGTGAGGGCCCGTCCCTCTGACCTGGCTCGACCGCGTGGGTCGAGAGCCGGTTTCCTGTTAGTTTGGTTCCGCGTCGGTCACGATCGAGCGATCGTGTGGCGATTTTGGACCCGGGGGCATTTTGGTAAATATGCCCTCTGGTGGTCGGTTTCACACCCGCGTTCGACACACTGACTTGGATTGATGTATGTGTTTGATTAGAATCCCTAGGGTGCGTCCGATCGGAGGATCGGAGCTCGATCGGGAAAGATCGAATCGGACGGCTGAGATAGATCTGGATTGTCTATATAAGCCAAGTCCCTTTCTCTCTTTCCTTCTCTCCTTCACCTGTCGTTCTCTCCCCTTCTCTCTCTCCTTCGGCTGAGGTAGGGTTTGAAGATTTGGTCTTCGGAGCTCGGATCTTGACGACTTGACCAGCGGGACGCGTGGAGGAGCTACCCTACATGCTCAAGTAGGTGTTTCTACCTCGATCCTTGGATCGGGTTCTCCTAGGATAGGTTATATGTACTTTCACTGTAGGAATACTTGTTAGAATGCTATGTAACTCTTTGTGCATGTAGTATGAAGGATTTGAAGTATTCCTACCTCGCTTTTTCCGTATTCTGACGGTTGGTTTCCGTATTATCGGCGTTTTGTCAGTTTTTGCCCATTTGGACCTAGATAGGAGATTTAACCGTCAAAAGCTGGATTTCTTCATTCCATTAGCTTCCCCATTGTTAAATACACTTGCTTGCAAAGTTTCATCTTATTCCAACTTGATTTGATCCTTGAAATCCAAGAAATTGGATTTCCGGCACTGTTCTGAAGAACTGTGCCTAAGGTTCGACGGTCGATCGGTGCATCGACCGTCAAGTGTTGTTTTACACTTTCTGGGCATGGCGGTCGACCGTCGCATCGACCGTCAGGCTCTGTCGGGATTTTAGCCTCCCACGGTCGATGGGTCGATCGACCGTGGGTTCTCTCTTTTTCATCCCGCCTCACGGTCGACCGTCGGATCGACCGTCGCATCGTCCGTGAGGCTCTGTCTCGTTTTGGGCTCCCCACGATCGATGGGTGGATCAACCGTCGCCCTTGGTTTTCTTCGCTTTGGTCTCACGGTCGATCGGCGGATCGACCGTGGTATCGTCCGTGGTCTCACGGTCGATCTCCGGATCGACCGTGACATCGTCCGTGACCACTTGGACTTGGTTTTTCTGGTTTTCTTGGATGGATTTTGGTTCGTGATTAGTATCTAAACATGTTGGGAAGCATGTAGGTGGATTTCATGAGGTTTTCAAGGGTTTTCCATTGAGATTATGATTGATCGCATGTTGATCTCCTTTGAGTAAATTAATGTTGTGGTTCGCTTTTAAATATATGTTTAGATATGGTTAATTGCTAAATGGTGTGCTTAGCCATTAGCTAGCTATGAGTGCTAGCTAATGAGAAATTGTGGAACCTTAGTCTCTTGTCGGCGAGTGCCGAGGACTATTGTATATCTGTTGAACGTATAACTGATGATGTGGCATGTAGAGACATCTAGGATAGATGTTTGCCTAGACTCATGCATTGTGTGCATTAGAAGCATTTGAGGTTAGGTGGGCGATGGTTTGGGTCGCCGATCCGAGGCTCTCGGGTAGCTCGAATCTAGCCTTAGGGCCGTGGCTGGGTAGTCATGAATAGGGTGTGATCTTGGATCATCTGAATCTCTTGTGATTGAGGATTACGATAGTTGACTTGAATCAATGATTGAGGTTTAGAGGTCGTGTTGTCTTCCAAGGCCAAGTGCTAAGGATGGTTGTCGACGTCCCTGACATGGTCCCCAGGCAGTGATTTCCTGCTGGGTAATGGTGATCCTACTGGTTCTGGTCCCTTTCCTCCCAGCGTGTTGGTTGATTTTCCCAGCGTGGTCGGTTGAGAAGAGTAGGATCCCGTGGGGAGTTGACAGGGGTTATGGGACCCCGTGGCATCCGTTAGGCTTGAGCTGGGAGACAACACTGTTGTTGTTTTCCTCCTTTCAGTGTGCCGTAGAGTAGAACCCTACTGAGCTTATCGTTCACTCCTACCCGGGCTGCGTTTGCAGGTGCAGGCGGCAGTTCTTCTTCAGTGGAGCCGGCAGGATCGGCCTTGGGCGGCGCGAGTACATCCAGAGGCGCTTGAGGTTGCTGGAGGATTATCTGTTGTACATTTTGGATATTTATATATATATGTTGTTGTAAACATTCTGAGGATTTTGGATCATGTATATATGTCTTTACCTTGGGAGTATTAGAATGAAATTTTGTAACTGTACAACTTGATGTTATATGAATTGAATCAGCTTCGCCTCTGGAATACAATTGTTTAAATTATCCGTCTTTCCGCTTTGTATCGCGCCGATTGAAGATGAATAGTGATAGGAACCCTCACGCCCCGTCCTGGATGGGTTTTCTGGGTCGGGGTGTGACATCAAAAGTGCTACCAAACAAGGCCTTAAGGTTGAAGAAGCTGGTGTGTTTAGATTTATCTCGCGGCGGAACTGAGATGTTATTTAGAATGCATTTGGGATCATTTTGAGTTCCGATTTTTGCTCTGCCCAGACCCGTTCCGGATCGGATCCAACCTAAACAACTATCGGACTTCAAGTATTGAGATTATAGCAATGCAAGATCATCTCTTATTGTGCTAGACCAATTGAGTCAAAACTTATAACTTTTTGCTTTTCTTCTTGCATATCCTTCCACCTGATATTACATTGCAACTTGTAAGATTCTTATTTGCATATACAAGTGTTACCGTCAAAATTTGGCATATTTTTGAGTCAAGAAGATGGTCAAAACTGACACGTGGTAGGGCTTAACCATATGACCGTCGGAGGTCATGGGGGCAATATGGGATCATGGGAAGTTGGGAAGTTACTCTCTAGAGAGTGGTATAAATATCTTGTAGTAGAAGAGAATTGTAACACGAACACGAACAGAACCCATCAATGAAATCTCTTTTTCTTACTATTTCTTCTACCTAGGAGTAGCATTGCACTTCTTCTTCTACCTAGGAGTAGCATAACCAGCACTCTTTCTACTTAAGAGTAGCATAACCTTACTCTATATAGGAGTAGGAGTAGCCATTAATCTACCTAGGAATAGGAGTAGTCTCCAACATTCCATAGGAGTAGTTGCAACCATTACATAGATTTAGATCTAGAGCTTCCAAAAGTCCTCTTAATTGAGACGCAACATAACCCATCATCCTTCTGATCTTCTCCCTGCGCTACGGTTGGCACATCTCACGTGCCTGACGACCTCGCGCCCATCCTGGGCGTATCCTATTGTGTTTCTCTATTTTTTCAGGGAACACGTTTTGGCGACCACAATAGGAGGCTAAAAATGACACTTAAGTCCACCATCGTTGATCCACATGATCGATTTGATCCAAATGATCAACATACCGACAAGAACCCACTGGGTTCATCCTCAACGGCTGATATGCCCGGTGATGGCTCACGGTGAACTCAGAGTCAAGAGGCTAATACCGAGCTATGGAAGGCTATAGATGGACTCAAAGAGGCATTCATGAAGCTAGACCGAGCACTCAAATCCAAATATCAAGCAACCAAGTCAGACGCCCTGAGAGTTGGTGGCTCAGGGTGCACAATAGGTCACGACTACGCAGAAAGACCCCTCCAACCAAATCTTTCAACTAGTGACCATAACCCAGACAGGGTCACTCATCCCAGAGGAGCCGCAACAGTCAACAAATGAGATGGTCATCATCATGGAAGCAGATCGAAAACTTGTGATGGAGGATCATCTCGAGCTCGAGGGGCATTAGACCAAGGGAGAATACATCGACGATGTTGATGACGGTAGCATCGACGGTGTTGATGACGGTAGCATCGACTATGTTGGAGACGGCAGCACCATCCACGACGTCGATGAAAGCAGCGTCATCACCAACAACGACGGCAACATCGACGACTTCAACAAAAGCGGCATCATCATCGACGATGACGTCAACGATGACGATGACGAGGGCGGCATCGGCAACTTTGATGAAAGAGGCATCATCAACGATGACGACAACGGTGTCGACAATGACGAGGTCGGCATCGACAACACTGGCAACTACCTCGACTCCAAGTATACCGGCGTCGACCTGATAACGAACCCGATGGTCACAGCGAAGTTTTCGTTTAACCCGGGGGGCAAACTTTGGTCATCGTACCACATCACTCCAGCGGCTAGCAAGATCACCCCTCACCATCCCGTAGCCCGGCGTGTTCTTGATCATGATCTGTTGCAGCATCAAGTGATAAGCAGCCTCGAGAGCCTCGACTCAATCACGTCATCGAGCTCTCGAGCCTCCATCTCCATCATCGTACGTCGAGCTCCTCGAGCCTCCGATCACATACATCGAACCCGTCGAGCCTTTACCTCGATCATGGACGACGAGCTCTATGAGGCCTTCATCCTGAGGAGGTAGTACACGAACGGGACTCGAGCATATGCTACGTACATGCAGGAACGTAGCATGCATGATGGCATTAAAAAAATTGGCTCCAACCCACAAGGTCGACGCCGAGTCGCGGATGAGATCGTGGGAGCGCGTGCATCGACCGAGGTAGACTCCGACCTCATGCAGGATGATGAGCTCGAGGATCGTCAGATCTGGGGGTCGAGGATTCACCGGGCTTTGATTGGCGATGAGCGATGTCCGTCGGACGTTGGGGTCGAGGGAGGAAAGGTCACGAAACCCCGATCCAACAGTTCCAACATCTCGAAGCTTCGTGAGACCCCTGGAGGGGGGCCGTCGACGATAAACCTAGTTGCTCAAAGCAGAGGCAATCTCGAAGGACTTGAAGCCGATGTGATATCAGAGGGCTCGAAGTCGATCCGACCTCAGTGATCTCGGAGGGCTCAACGCCGATGAGATCTGATGTTCATTCTCAACATCTGAACAATGTCAAAGCCGAAGCAAGATCGAAGGGCTAGAACCAACTCGAGTTTGCATCTTCTTCGGCGTCTTGGAGCCTGGCGAGGATGTCGCGGAAGGACGCCATATTTTCCTTCACCAACTCTGTCCTCTCCAAGAAGCGCAGGAGGTCCTCATTGGTCATGGCGGCCCTCTTGATGCCAAGGATGTCATCGCCGGTGATAGAACTTGAAAAGTGTCGTGGCTTAGCAAGTCTATTCAAAATTACAAATTTATAATCAAACTACTAACTAACTACTTTAGAGGTACTGAGCAGTGAATCCGAGTCGAATCCACAGGGAATGCGTAGAAAAATAATTAAACTACTAAACTCAATCTAAGTATTCCTACCAATAAGTTGATAAAAGATTCAGAATTGAAATTAAACTAACTTTATACTAAAGGATTGATAAATGTAAGAAAAGGTACCATGGAATTCTTAATCAATAACCAGGATTCTACCAGGTCTTCCTAAGATCAGGGCACATTAATCACACTGAATGGCTTTCCTAATAGTTGATAAGTGAATGGCTAGTTCTCCTTATCACTCAACAAGTTCTGATTAGGATTCCTTGTTGGCAAGAACAATTACCTAAATGTCAGTGATCGAATGATTAGTTACGCTCACTGCTACTGAACCCTCTGATTAGGATGAATTCATCACAAATAGTAGTACTGATATGGATTTAGGTGTAAGATCAAGATGGGTTTAGCATCTTGATGGCCAAAACTACAAAGATAGAATATATGGAGGATTAGGGATAGAACGTAATGGTTCTAGCACTATACAATCTCTAATCACGAAGACGATTTCATCTGAGATACCATGGGACTATCATGGTCCTCTTATTTAGATGAATCCAATCCAAGCCCTAGCATGCACAAGGTCTAGAATCGAATGCAAACAAGAACAATCCACACATCCAACAGGGAAATCAACACCGAAATATGAAATAAATAGAGATCAATCCATACAAGTCAATAAATAGAGATCAATCCATACAAGAAATTCATAATAGAAACCCTAGTTACATCATAAGAATTCCATGGTAAAAAGTTTAGTTACTCATCTTTAGGGCTTGATCCATAGATAAAGGTTGATGAAGCTCTTCTACCATGGATTTCCTCCCAAATATCTAACCTAATTTATGTAAAAGAAGGAAGAAAAAGTACCAAGAAGGCTCAGCCAAAGGGCCAAGGAAGAGCCCCCAAATTTGGATTAAAAATCATATATATATAGGGGAACTCCCAAAACTAGGGTTAGTTGAGTTGGACTCTAGTGCAACTCGGATTTTCTGAATTGATCCTGACAGCCTATTCCGGTCGCAAATGGGTCCAATCCGTCCCGAATCTAAAAACGAGTACAACACGAAAGATGTAGATTAGGAAGTCTTCTATCATATACCAAATATTTCATAATATTCGGAATTATCTAGAATATTTGACGAATATTCTCTTGAGCTTCGACGGTGTAGCTTTCAGCTTATGTCTCTTCATGTATTATTCAAATTTTCTATCACACCATCTGGAATCACGGAAACTGTCCAACAGAAAACTTGTAGATCTCTGAGTCTTCTACAATATTCCAAAGTTTCAGAATATTTGAACTTTTGTGCAATATCTGGAGAATATATTACTGACGGTCGACGAAGTAGTTTATTTAGTCATTTTAGCCGAATTTCCTGTATTTCTTCTCAAAGCATGATTAAACCTGAAATCAACTAACAAACTATCAAATACAAACGCTCTCGGGCTAACAAAGATAATTTAAGGGATTTAATTATGAATATTTAGTGACTCATCAATCGGCGGGGCCCTCTTCACCACAGAACCAGCTCGCTCACCAAAGCCGTACAACGTGCACAGCCGCGGCTGCAACACTATCTTCCCCACATCCGAAAAAATCCGAGGCGAGAGAAGTCTAACGATCTTACCCGTGAGGTCTGATCGTGAAATCAACCTGAGGAGAACAGAGGAGAAGCTGTGGAGGCCATAGCGAGGACAAGTGCGAAGGAGCCGAAGGAGTCGGGAATGTCGACGGCGCTGCGAGTCGCCACCAAGAGATCTGGGCGAAGCGGTACCCGTCGGCCTCCAGACGAAGCTCGACCCCAGCATCCTCGGCGACCGCAGCTTCGACATCCAAGGTGAAGTCCCGACCTCGAATTCCTCGGCGAACTCGACCTCGACATCCAAGGAGAAGCTCCGACCCATCGACCTTGGCCTCGACATCCGACGTGAAGCTTCGACCACGGCGACCTCGGCCTCGACATCCGAGGTTGAAGCCCCTACCTCAGAATCCTAGGCGACTTCGGCTTTGACATCTCTCCGCCATGATCTCCGCTATTGACGCTGATCACGATGGCTTCGAGCGCGTCCTTGGCCACTGGCAGCAAGTCTTCTGTGATGACGGGGGCTCATCTCTGAGGATTCCACTCCCATCACTGATGACGGAGACTTCGTGGGCTAGTTACTGATGAAGGGGGGGGGGGGTCGAGCAGAGGATGGAAGGGAGCCAGAACGGTGGTGAACATCGGAGTCGGATCCCGACGAACCAAGCCCGGATCGAGGTGGGGGCTGGCCAAGGGGGCTTCGCGGAAGGACTCCAGCGCTCCTCGAGATCGTGAGGGGGTCAGGAAGGCCATCGAGCTCATGAGTAGATGACTGCCGATTCGCTTGATCATGTCTTGGATTGGTCAAGATCCAACGGCCATCATTTGATACGCGGCATCCAACTCTCAAACGCTTCCCTCATCGATCCAATCGAATATGCCTATCTGTCAAAAGACTTATCATGGCATTGAGCTCGATGATGTTATTTTTCCATGCGAATTTTTCAGCTCACACGAAAAAAGGGGGGCATTGTGTTACCACCAAAATTTAGCATATTTTTGGGTCAAAAAGATGGTTAAAACTTACACATGGTGGGGCTTAACCATATGAGATCATGGGGTGCAACCGTCGGAGGTCATGGGGGCAATATGGGATCATGGGAAGTTAGTCTCTAGAGAGTGGTATAAATATCTTGTAGAAGAAGAAAATTGTAACAGGAACACGAACAAAACCCATCAATGAAATCTCTTTTTCTTATTGTTTCTTGTACCTAGGAGTAGCATAGCACTTCTTCTTTTACTTAGAAGTTGCATAACCAACACTCTTTCTACTTAGGAGTAGCATAGCATTACTTTACACATGAGTAGGAGTAGCAATTGATCTACCTAGAAATAGGAGTAGTCTCCAACCTTCCATAGGAGTAGTTGCAGCCATTACATAGATTTACATCTAGAACTTCCAAAAGTCCTCTTAATTGAGGCGCGGCAGAACCCATCATCCTTCTAATCTTCTCCTTGCGCTACGATGGGCACACCTCACGTGCCTGGAGATCACGCGCCCATCCCGGACGCATCATGTTGTGTTTCTCTGTTTTTTCATGGAACAACAAGGAAATTTAAAAGCCAATAATGCCCAAAAAAATAATAGAGGTACCAACAATGATGTAGGTTTAGCATTCGGTATTAGCAACTTGGAGAAAGCTAGTGAGTAATTTATTTAGAACAACATAAGATTACATCACTGTGTGAACATATAAGACTCTCCCAATGAGCTTCACATCCGCTCATGTGAGAAGAGAGGACTGATAATACACTTGTATACTAGACATTTTTCACGCATAAATCTGCCCTTCATTTTTTGGGAAGAGTTGAGCCTTTAACCTTTGTTACGACAGGCAACTGCCTTACAGCCGCAATGTCTTTAATAAAACTAGAATCCAAGATCTATCTTTCACACAAGGTGCTTAGCCAATCAATATCACACATAGGTGTGCACAAATCTTCAGTTGTACACAGGTATGGTTGGGATTCCTCCTATAAGTATCGGAAGGGAAGGGCAGTGCGAGGAAGAAGAAGAAAAAGGAAAAAGAAAATTAATGAGGCGTGGCGTTGCACATACGTGGATTTCATCAATGTGAAGACCTGCTGCTTACTTGAGCGGGGTCCACAACCTACTCGAGTGAGCAATACGTGGGAGGAGTCCATTACGAAGGACTGGTATTTCATTCCAAAATACTCAGCTTCCGATGACCGGGATCTTCCTCCCGGAGTTCAAAACTATCTCGGACACCATAGCCATGCTGCCCTCTTATCCAGATATAATTTTGCCTCAATATATCATCCTTATATGAGGCTATGGTTATAAGTGAAACTTCTGTTACGTGACGGAAGAATGTCTAAAGTGGAGCCTATATAGATTGAGGAGGGTTTAGTGAGAGGGAGTTACTGGGTGGTTATTGGGGTGGGGTTGGTGATTACCCTGCCATGTGACAAGGGACACAACTAGTATATATATATATTACACGCATACGTCGATATGCTCATGTATCTAGTTGGAATCCATACCATCAGTACGTTTATATCCAATTGGATACAAAAATCATGTGCTGTTGTGCACCATCAGAAAGACATGGTAGGCCTTAGAGAATTGACCCTTACCGATCTACTAGTGTACCATCTCTGGAGTTAGGCTAGTTTGGTGACACATTGTTGTGGATCTTTTCAGCAAATGTGAGAACATGATGATCCTAGTCTATCAAGTTGATGCTCCGCTAATTATTTCCTGAAAGATGTACGCCAACACCCTCGCTACCCTTAAGACTTGAATAAGTTACATTGACTCTGTATTGTTTGTTCTAGCTGAATGGTTGCCTCACAACCACACCCACAGTTTAGCCCAACAGCAACCGACATATGAAAGTTCTCAGCTTTTCTTACTCTATATAGTCACCAGGCAAGATGATGCTACAAAAGGCAAAAGCCATCCTACTCAGATCATACTCAAATCACCTATTACAAGATGATGATGGTTGCAAAACATCATTGGAGGATGCATCTTATGGCTCAAAAGCCATCCTACTCAGATCACCTATTACATCAATATCAGACAATAGGCCTCAAAATTTGCAGCTCATTTGCTTCATCCAGTTCTTAAGACATCTTATTGCTGTTTGCTTTTTCTGTAACTGGCAGTTCCCGTCATAGGACTGGTCCAGAGTAGGGTTGGTGATTGCTAGTATGTAATCCCCTAACCTTCGGGCTTATCTCTTCAAAAAAAAAAAACACACACACACACGCACGCACATATTTCCGAGGACAAACACAGATTACTTGGATTCAAGCATAGATCAGTTATTTGCTACACGCATGAACAAGTGAGTCCAAGGAACAAGCTTTACTAATCTCCTTACGTACCAAGTAATTGCCATTTGTTAGCATATATCTACCAAATTTAGATCTCTAAATTAGGTTGATTGATTAGATGATGCAATTAACATCAATTAAGTCTGTATTTGTAGTTTCCTTATTTATGGTGCCTCCTTAGTCTTTTAAAGAATAGTCTTTTGTAAGGTTCTAAGAGCATTCCCAACAGATTCCCTATCCCATTCCACGTCTCTAAATTTAGGGAATATGATTAGAAAGTGTTGTCCAACAGATTCCTTATCTCTATAGTCATTCCCTATCCCATTCCCTAAAATCAGAAAGGGCTCCCTATATCTTAAAATAATATTATTTTATGTTCTCTCCTCAACCACGTCAGCTTCGGAGTGGGAGAGGCCGGGCGTCAGGGTGGTGAAGGGCTGCGACGAAGGTGCGTCGAGCGGTGGCCGAGGTAGGCGGCGCGTCACACGGAGGCCACGGGTGCCGTGGTGCTTGGCGGAGCGAGACCGTGGATGGTGCGGGGTCGCGGTCGGAGGAAGGAGGGCGCCGGTGTGAGGGCTTGAGGCCGAGCGGCGAGCGGTGGGGGGCCTCTGGAGGTGACAGAGTAGTCGAGGTGGTGAGCAGGCAGCGTTGGCGTGGGAGAGAGGAGTGGGGAAGAAGGGAAGGGGGCATCTGGCTAAAATAGGATAGGAGAGAGTCCAAGTGGGAGGAGGAGGAAGGAGGGGGGAATTCCGACGACGGTAGGAGAAGGGGAAAGAATAAGGAGGAGAGGCGGTGGAGGTGGGAGTTAGGAAAAAAGACAAAAGGAAGGAGGAGAAGGGAGGAAGGGAGACAACAGTGAGCCGGGCAGAGTCGTTTGGGGGCGATGGGGTCGCGGCTGAACGGCCGGTGGCGGCCATGAAGGAGAAGGGGGCGCATGCGAAGAAGGAGGGAAGTTGGAGTGAGATCGAGAGAGGGAGGAGGAGCGACGGGAGAGAGGAGTGGGGAAGAAGGGACGTGGGCAGTGAGCCGGGCAGGGCCGTTTGGGGGCGATGGGGTCGCGACTGAGCGGCGCGACGGGCTGGGTGGCGACCGGAGACGCAAGGGTTGAACGACCAGAGCCGAGGAAGAAGAAGGAGAAGGGGGCCAGGGCAAGGGAAGGATAAGAAAGAGGAAGAAGGTGGAGAGAGAGAGAGAGAAGAGGGGTTAATTTGTTGGTGATAAAGTTAGGAAGGAGGTGTGTTGGATGGTGATTAAATTTTAAGGCTTCTAATATTGGGAATTTGTTGGTTGTACAAGTCAAAAGGTGATTCCCTATATTAGAGAATGACATCAAATCACATTAAAGTAGGGATAGGGATAGTGAAGCTGTTTGGAATGCTTTAAGAGACAAAATACATCAATATTTCTCCCATCTTTTTCTTTGTCTTTACTTTAACACCATTCCTCAAGTGTGTCCAAGGCCAATTTTCCCTTCAAAGTTCAAACACTATAGTATTGTCATTTTGCTTTCAACATAAGAACACAAATACAGAACAAATAGCCAAAATAACAAGATAACATGATACCTCTGTGAACAAATAAGACTAAACCAATGAGCTTCACTCAGCTGCCATGTGTTCCCCTCTCTCCTCCTCTACTGATGTCTCAGCTGCCACGTGTGAGAAATAAATGAGCCAGATTGTGACTCACAAAACCTGATCTTATATAATAGATTTCGACATAAATATTTGCTTTCTTTTTTTACAAAGAGTTGGTGGGCAAATGCTCTTACAACCACAATGTCTTCAATAGGACTGGAATCCAAGATCTACCTTTCACAGCATGTACTTAACCAAACTACGCTTAGCCAACCCATATCTCACACACCAGGTGCACATAAATCTTCAGTCCTCCACAGGTATCTCATACTTCATCCCAAAACTCAGCTTCGGACTTGAATAAGCCAGTGGGTGATATAAACGCACTGTGATTGACCATTCTCCTTTGTGGCAAATTGCTCAGTTTCTCTACATCTTCCTTGCTCAAATGCCAATCGAAGATCTCCATGTTTTCTTTGAGCCGATCCTTATTGAAGCTCTTTGGCAACAAGCTGACCCCCTGCTCAACTACCCACCTTAAACAGACCTGTTTGTGAAGGACCAAAAATACGAGCTCATAAAAAATGAATACACACCTCAAACAATGTATGGTGAATGTACATGCAAATAATAAACTTCTCTTTCTTGATGTTGTATCGCGACATGTGCCCCGTACAACTTTGTGTATGCATGTAACAAGCTTCTGAAACTTGGGGAAACATAGGTAATATACACTACCTGTGCAGGAGTCTTTCCTCTGGATTGAGCAATTTGTTTGACTTGTTCTGCTTCAATCACTGCATTGGTTCCCCAAAGGACTCCTGGGCCACCAAGAGGACTATAGGCACTCACATGTATACCTTTCTCTGAGCAGAGTTCCCTTAATTTCATCTGCTGCCAAAATGGATGCATTTCCACCTACATAAACACCACAAAAGATCCAACAATTGAGAATTACTTGTTGATTTTAAACTCATTCTTCTCCTTTGAATCTGGATCAACTGGGACAAGTTAAATTAAACCAACCTGGTGTTAGAAATAATTCAAACTTCAGAATTTCCAGCTTTTTGAAATAATGTAGTTTGATTGTTCCTTGAATCTTTCTTAGTTTGTTGAAGAGGTTATGTTGCTTAACTTTGTTTAAGAACATATTTGTAAGGTTGTTGAGTTAAGGAAGTAAAATAAAATAAAAAGGGTAGTCCTCTAGTCAGATCTACACTCCTCTAATTTCTCAATTCTATAATTGCAAATTCCATCATTATGGTATCAGAGCTAGGTTGGGAAAAGAAAGAGGAGAAATAAGCATGGCAAACAACTCTGTGAGTGTTTCAAGCTTCAAATGTGAAAATTACCAATTTTGGGCTATCAAAATGAAAACTTTCTTTGTTTCTAAAGATCTTTGGGATCTAGTTGAAAGTGGATTTGTAAAATGTACTGATCAAGAAGGGAGAATTACAGCAGCTAGAGGTAAGAGATAAAAGAAAAAAAAAAGGATGTCAAAGCCTTGTCATACATTCAGCATGCCTTGGATGACACAATATTTCCAAGAATTATGGGAGCCATAACATCAAAGAAAGCATGGCAGCTGCTGAAAGAGGAATTTGAAGGGTCAAGCCAAGTAATCACCGTAAGATTACAATTCTTACGTCGTGAATTTGAAACTTTATTGATGAAAGAATCAGAATCTGTCCAAGTATTCTTTAGCAGAGTTACTTCGGTAGTAAATCAAACTAGATCACTCGGTGAAGATTTGACTAAGCAAAAGGTTGTGGAAAAGGTTCTTAAGCCTTAATTCAAAATTTGATTCCATCACTTCAACAATAGAAGAATCTAGAGATTTAAAGACATTTCCATTATCTCAATATATCTTCAAGCCTATGAACAGAGGTTGAAGAAAAATGTGGAACCATCTAAAGAGCATGCCTTGCAAACAAAGGTCAACTCCAAGGAGAGTACGCCATCTTATTCAGCAAAAAGAGAAAGAGGTGGTTCGCAACAAGGATTCAGAGGAAGAGGTAGAGGCCGGTACAATTCTCACAGGAGAATCCTCAATTTACTGTTTTAATTGCAAAAAGAAAGGGCATGTTGAAAAGGATTGCTAGTATAAGCATAATGAATCCTCAATTCAATGCTTTAATTGTAAAAAGAAAGGGCATGTTGAGAAAGATTGTTGGTATAAAAATAAGGATTCTCCTGTACCTCAATGCTCAGTTTGCAAGAAATATGGTCATGCTAAAAAAGATTGTTGGTACAAGACAAAAGAAGCAACAACAAATTTTCATGAGGAAAATACTAATGGTGAAGAAAGCGTGTTCCTTTGTTCTTTTACTACATGTGATAAAAATATTTGGTACTTGGACAGTGGATGCAGCAATCATATGACAAGCAATAGGTCACTGTTTATTGAAATGGATGAAAGCATATCATCTCATCTGCGCATGAGAGATGACAATCAAATCCAATTACAAGGTAAAGGGATTGTATGCATTGACAGCAAAGCTAGGAAGAGGCTATTCATGATGTTATGTATGTGCCGGGTATAGCTCAGAACCTTATTAGTTTGGGTCAGTTGATGAAGAAAGGCATTTATGCAGTTTTCTCTAGAAACAAATGCATCCTATATAATGAGAAGAACAAGCAGCTACTAGTTTCAATTGATATGACTGATAGTAAGATGTTTCCTCACAATCTATCTGATCTGAATATTAATGCATTTAATGTGAAATGCGGTACTGATTCTGCAGGCTTAAACTTTTTGCAAAAAATGAGATGGTACATGGTTTGCCTTTGGTTCACAATGGAAGAGAACAATGTGAAGTCTGTATCTATGGGAAGCATCATAAGATGCCTTTTCAAGTTGGAAAATCCTGGAGGGCCTAAGAGCCACTTATGCTTGTGCATGCTGACTTATGCGGGCCTATGCGGACTCCGTCTATTGGTGGTAAGAGTTATTTTCTCTTATTTGTAGACGACTTCACACGAATGACGTGGTTGTTTCACACGAATGACATGGGTGTATTTTCTTTAAAAAAAATTTGAATCCATCTCACTCTTCATTGAGGTCAAAGCTTATGCGGAAAAACAAAGTGGGTATTCTTCGAAAACTTTACGAATTGACCGGGGAGGCAAATTCACATCACAAGATTTCTTTGCATTACGCAAAAGTGCAGGAATTCATAGGCATTTGACTGCAAGCTTCACTCCACAGCAGAATGGAATTGCGGAGAGGAAAAATCGAACAATTGTTGAAGCTACAAGATGCATGCTCAAGGAAAAAGAACTTCCAAAGATGTTTTGGGCTGAAGCAGCAGCAACTTCAGTTTATCTATTGAATATATTTGGTACAAAAGCTGTCAATTGAAAAACTCCATATGAAGCTTGGTATGGAAGAAAACCAAATGTCAATCATCTTAGGTATTTGGTTATATAGCCTATGCTCATATTTCTGCTGAGAAGAGGCATAAATTAGATGATAAAAGCAAAAAGTACATCTTCATTGGCTATAGTGATGCAACCAAAGGTTATAGACTTTATGATCCAATAAAGAAGGAATTCACTATCAATCGAGATGTCATTTTTGATGAAAATAGTGTTTGGAATTGGAATTCTTCAGATGCAAAAGATCTTCCCTCAGTCGGTGACAGTGATGATGGTGATTCAAGTGACTAGCCTCCTAGCAAAACAAGGAGTCTTGCTGAAATTTATGAATCATGTGATTATGCCTTTTTTTTCTTCAAATCCTATATGTTTTGAAGATGCAATAACCAAGACAGAGTAGAAGGAAGCAATGAAGGAGGAAATAGCCGCCATTGAAAGAAAACAAAACGCGGAGGCTAGTTGACTTACCTCAAGGTAAAGAAGCTATTGAACTCAAATGGATTTATAAATCCAAATTCAGTCCTGATGGATCTTTGAAAAGGCGCAAGGCTCATTTGGTTGCAAAGGGTTATGCCCGAGTTCAAGGTGTGGATTTCTTTGAAACTTTTTCTCCGGTTGCAAGATTTGAAACAATTCGAACTATTTTAGCTATGGCAGCCCAAAAAGAATGGAAAGTCTTTCAATTTGATGTCAAGTCGGCCTTTCTAAACCGGGGGTTGCAAGAAATTGTGTATGTGGAGCAGCTAGCTGGATTTGAACTCAAAGGGATGGAAAACAAAGTCTATAAATTAGACAAAGCTTTGTATGGGCTTAAGCAGGCTCCAAGGGCATGTTACAGTAAGATAGACAAATACTTCCTTGATAATGGCTTTGAAAGAAGTGCAAGTGAACCAACTCTCTATGTGAAGTCTCAAAGTATGGAGATTCTTGTGGTTTGCTTGTACGTCGATGATATAATCTATAGAGGCAACTCTCTAAAGTTGATGCAAGAGTTTAAGAGAAGTATGATGACTAAATTTGAAATGACTGATTTGGGTCTCTTACATTATTTTTTGGGCATGCAAGTTATTCAAGACTCTAATGGCATCTTTCTATGTCAAGAAAAGTATGCTACATATCTGTTGAAAAAGTTCAATTTATCAAATTGCAATTCAGTGATTACTCCCATGAATGAAAAGCTGAAGCTTATGTTAGAAGATGGTGCAGACAAAGTAAATGGGAAGGACTACAGAAGCTTGATTGGAGGCTTGATTTAACTCTCTCATAGGAGGCCGGATATAATGTATGCAGTGAGCCTTTTATCCAGATTTATGCAGGATCCAAGCAAACAACACATGGGTGCAGCAAAAGGAGTCTTAAGATATATTCGTGGGACTTTGAACTTTGGAATCAGTTATGGGAAGGTAAAAGATTTCAAGCTTGTCTCTTATACTGACAGTGATTGGGTTGGTTTTTCAGATGATAGGAAGAGCACTTCAGGTTTCACACTTGGTCTCGGATCTGGAACGGTATCTTGGACAACAAAAAAGCAAGAGACAACTGCATTATCAAGTGCCAAAGCCGAAATATATCTCCGCGACAAGTGCTGCTTGTCAAACTGTATGGCTTAGAAGGATCTTGTCAGATTTAATATTGAAGCAAGATGACCCTACAATACTACTCTGTAACAACAAATCAGCCATTGCAATGAAAAAGAATCCGGCATTCCATGGAAGGACCAAACATATAGAAGTTTGCCACCATTTCATTAGAGAATTGGTTGCAAAGGGAGAAATTAAGTTAGAATTCTACAACACAGAAGATCAGATTGAAAACATTTTTACAAAAGCTCTTCCCTGGCAAAAATTCACAAGATTCAGGGAGCTTCTTGGCATAAGAAAAGTTTGAATTAAGGGGGTGTGTTAGAAATAATTCAAACTTTAGAATTTCCAGCTTTTTGAAATAATGTAGTTTGATTGTTCCTTTAATCTCTTTTAGTTTGTTGAAGAGGTTATGTTGTTTAGCTCTGTTTAAGAATAGATTGCTGAGTTAAGGAAATAGAAAAAATTAGAAAGGCTAGTCCTCTAGTCTGATCTACTCTCCTCTGATTTCTCAATTCTATAATTGCAAATTCCATCACCTGGTTCACTGCCGGCGTGATCTTAGCATAAGCGAGGAGGTCGACGAGCTTCTTGCAAGTGAAGTTGCTCACTCCGATAGACCTGGCCAAGCCTGTGGCCTGACACCTCTCCATGGCCTCCCAAACACCTTTTATGTCAGCTTCAACCAGGCCATCGACCAAGAAGACCATGCTTTTCTCGCGCCCCATCAGCCTCACTGGATAATGAATCAAATATAGATCGACATATTCCAGCTGGCCCAACGCCCTTGATCAATCAGCCAAAGCAGAAAGCACAACCAATCCAAACTTCATCTTCTTGAAATCAACATATATGGATGTTAATTTGAATCATACTTTACTTACTGGAGAGACTCGCGAAGGGCCGGCTCGACGAAGTCTGGGTGCATGTCGGTGCACCATAGCTTGGTGGTGATGAAGAGCTCCTCGCGGGCATGGATCAGGCCTCGCTCGAGAGCGATGGCGACGGCGCGGCCGAGAGGCCGCTCGGATTGGTACAAGCTGGCCGTGTCGAAATGGCGGTAGCCCAGCTCGATGGCATCGAGAACCGCCGACACCACGACGTCTTCCGGCGGCACCGGGTAAGTGGCTGTTCCCAGTCCGAGGACGGGCATCGTCCTCCCGGAGTTGAGAACTATCTCAGTTACCATTGCCGTGGCTTTTCTTCTCTTCTTTCGAGTTATGGACCTTAATAATGGAGTTTATATGCTTTCCACATGGCAGATAGCATATGAACCTTTGGTTGCCTCTTCCTCATTAAATGGTCTAGAATTCACTTGGAGTGGAGTAATTATCAAAGACATCAACGTCAGCTCCTTCTTCTCTTCTTTCGAGTTATGGACCTTAATAATAGAGTTTATATGCTTTCCACATGGCAGATAGCATATGAACCTTTGGTTGCCTCATGGCTCATCCTCAGTAAATGGTCTAGAATGCACTTGGAGTGGAGTAATTATCAAAGACATCAACGTCAGCTCCTTCTTCTCTTCTTTCGAGTTATGGACCTTAATAATAGAGTTTATATGCTTTCCACATGGCAGATAGCATATGAACCTTTGGTTGCCTCATGGCTCATCCTCAGTAAATGGTCTAGAATGCACTTGGAGTGGAGTAATTATCAAAGACATCAACGTCAGCTCCTTCTTCTCTTCTAGAGAGTTATGGACCTTACTAATGGAGTTTATATGCTTTCCACATGGCAGATAGCATATGAACCTTTGGTTGCCTCATCCTCATTAAATGGTCTAGAATGCACTTGGAGTAATTATCAAAGACATCAACGTCAGCTCCTCGGCTACGTGACAAGCCACATGGAAAATCATTATGAGCGCTAATTTGTATATACGGTCAAAACTATATATGTTTCACACGCGATTCAATCGGTTGTGAGATGCCAAACATATCAATCTGTCGGTACACTCACTACCGATTGAATGTATCAATGATAAGAACGGTAGTGAAGTACCAACTGGTGATCTAATCTATCGACACCTCACTACCGATGGAATAGATCAATTAGTACGTGTCATGCCACGCGTGACTATGTATACAAAACTTTATTCAAACATTATTAGTTAAACCTTTACAATTCTTTTGTTGTTTTGTTGAGCTCTTGATACTTGTTTTAGGAAGGCAATTAGGAAGGCAAAGATCCTATTCCAAAAGAATAAAATTTTGTACACATGCCACGTGATTGGTAGTAAGGTACCGAGTAATTGATCTATATTTATTGGTAGTGAAGTGCCAATGGATTAGATCAACCAATCGGTATCTCAGTACCGATCCGATTATTGATACATTCAATCGGTAGTGAGGCACCGACTGATTGAGGTACCGATGGAAAAGAACAATCAGTCTGTACCTTACTATCGATTGGGCCACGTGTGTAATGTATATGGTTTCAACCATGTACACAAATCATCGCTTATTACAAAAATATTGAAATATTGTTTTGTTTTCAATGAAGCAGTATCCAATGATCTGCAGCCCTTGGCCTTATCTAATTTTGGTTAAAAACCAATCAAAATTAACATATAATTGGTTTGCCGTGAAATGTTGATAACGGAGTTAGCCCATTGGATCAAAATGATCAATTTCGTAACTTCAGGTATTTTTTGATAATTGTTAAACTCCATGATATTAAACTGCAAATCCTGAAAACTATACGGAACCAAAGTGTTTTTTGGTCAAAAAGTATAAAATAGATGAGAGAAAAGTAGGAGAGAGAACAATTTGATCTCAGCCATCCATACATGATCCAACGGTTGGTATTTGCTATTGCAGAGTTAGCAATAACGGCTATAATTTAGTTGACACGCTAGAGTTCATGAACCAGGGCAGAGAACCGCTACTTCCAAAAGAGCTTAATGGAGAACACGCGCGCACATATTTCGTCGTGAGCAGCTCCCGTGATGCCATAAGCTACACTATCCAACAATCAGTGAATAATGGAAACAAAATCAGGAAAGAAGAAATAGCACCTCATTACGGGGATTTTAATTGTGGTTTTTCAGTATGAGAATCTATCACTGGAATTTGTATCACCATGGAGCAGATTCTGCCATGCTATTTGAACCACTGAGTGGCCATTACTGAAACTTATCCTTGCCTATGTTCGATCTCCAGAAGGGAAAATTTGCATCTTACCGTGCTCAAAAGCCTTTCTCATTATAGTCTGCTCATATATCGGAACTAGTGGCCCCTGCTGTCGCGTAATCACCCACTAACTTCCCCCATTAACTTACCCCCTCCTCCACATCCTCTCATCTCCATTGACTTCCCAATTAACTACCCACTAAGCCACTAACTTCCCTCTTCTCTCCATTAACCCCCTCCTTCACTAACTTCCCTCTTCTGTCCATTAACCCCCTCCTCCACTAACTTCATCCTCTATGTAGACTCCACGTAGGATAAAGTCTTCCACGTAGGATCCACATAAGACATAACGGGTTCAGAACCCCTACAATGCATCCCCTCAAATTGCGTCTAAAATATCAAATGTGCTGCCGTTAACCATATCTAACGGTTCCCGCCAACACATATCCCACCAACTCCTCTTTTGGTATGTACGAATCATGCCTTTTAGAAAGCTTCTCTTCCCTGTCTTTTTCGAAAAAACCCCTCTCCCCTATTGTGCCAAAGGATTTGTATCTTTTGTGAGATAAACTTGTATATACATATCATGAGTCCTCTTATATTTGAAACGGGAAATAAATCAAGTTTACCATCATGCTCAACCACCCCCACTAGTATTTGATAGTTCTCAGGGACATAGGGGTGGCATCGGCTTTGTTTCCAACGGTAATTATTTTTCGTATCTCTTCGTTGTGATTATCCCACTTCATTGATTATAAGGCTGAATAAAGTTTTATTTCTGAAATGCCGAAGGATTTGTATCTTTGTGAAGTAAACTTGTAGTTCTATACTTTAGTGTATGTGGAAATTTTATATTGATGTGTCTCACCAATTTTAATTGATATTTATCTTAAGAATAATACAACAATGAAAAAAACATAACTCTTTGAAAATTGTTTTGTGTTAAGGTGATGTAGAAGGAAGAAAATGAAGGGAATCAGCAGTTGGAAAACATGACGTTTGTTGCTTATTATTAGCGCGATGCGGAAGGAAGAAATAAATTGAATGGAAAGCGTATCTAAAGAGTAGTTGGAAAACATAATTATTGCTTATTGAATAATCCAATTAGTATTTTGTCAATTTTGTATGTAAAAGTGCTTAAATAGGGAGCACATCTTAGTTGGAAGCAAAGTGGATTCATTGTCTTGTTAATTCCAGTTGTTATCGTAATAGTCTATGTCATATGATATGCTCGAATACTAGGCTGACATCGGATCTAACAACTACAGTTCCCAATAAGTGGAAATTAATCATCTTCTAATGCCAGTTGGCACAGCACTGATTGCTAAATCACCAATTTTTCTAAAAACTTAATCTAATAAGGCCGGGAGACAATGGAGTGTTGTTTTTGAAGAAGTATGAGTTTGCGGTTCGAATCCCGCCAACTCATCTCCCACCAACTCCTCGTTTTTGACAATGAAGGATTGTTTTTTAAAAGATAGTAGGGGAGAGGGTTTTTTTCAAAAAGGACAGGGAAGAGAAGCTTTCTAAAAGGCATGATTCATACATACCAAAAAGAGGAGTTGGTGGGAGATGAGCTAGCGGGATCTGAACCATTAGATATGATAGACGACATGAGATTTGATATTTTAGAGGCAATTTGAGAGGATGCATTGTAGGGGATATGAACCCCATAGTATGATGGTTAACCATCATGTTATATAGTAGTAGATGGGCCCCGTGCCATCCGACAAAACTAACCCCCCCTCATGTTGGGATTTGTTCCTCCCATGAGATGACGGAAGGAAGGAGTCCGTTTTTCCCAAGCTGGATCGATCCAACCTGAAGCTGGATCAATCCAACCTGAAGTGTGATCGATCCAAGTTCTGTTTCCAGATGCGTGCTTTACCCAGTTTTCAGAGTGGATCGATCCCGACCTCTCTTGGATCGATCCGAAAACGGCGAGATGGAAAACTGGCTTTGATCTAACGGCTTAAATCAATCCGATTGAGGCTATTTAAGGTCAGGATACATGTTAGGGTTTAGTGAGATAGATTAGAACGTGGGTTCTCATCTTGGAGGCCTAGAGAGAGGTCTTAGGGCTTGAGAGAAAGCAAGAAGGCAAAGAGAGATTTGTAAGTACGTGAGAACATACTGGGAGGGAAGAGAGAAGATCTGTGCGAGAGTTGAGAGAGTGAGTCTTGTAAATCTCCTCATATAATGAAGATCTTCTTCCCGTGATTTTTCCTTTACGATGATTTGCCGGAAGGTTTTTCACGTTAAATTCTGGTGTCTCTTTTGTCCTTATTTCTTTTGGTGCTTTCCCATCCTGATTTCATCCCCACCGAATCCCCAACAAGTGGTATCAGGAGCGAGGTTCATCAGATTCATTGGTTCAACAGTTCATGATGGCAGGGAAGGCCTCAGATTCTCGTTTCGAGGTTGAGCGATTCGATGGGAAAAGCAACTTCGGCTTATGACAATAGCGGGTGAAGGATATCCTTGTGCATCAGGGTCTCTACAAGGCCCTAAAGGGAAAGAAGCCCGAGTCCATGACGGCCGACGACTGAAAGGAGATCGAGATGAAGGCGGTGAGCACCATCAGGCTCTGCCTAGCGGATGAGGTTATGTACAACGTCATCAATGAGGACACGGCTGCAGGGTTGTGGTCAAGGTTAGAAAGTTTATTCATGACTAAATCTCTGACGAATAAATTGTTCTTGAAACAACAGCTGTACACCTTGAGGATGAGGGAAGGTTCAGATCTGATAGAGCACCTGAACATAGGGATGGCAAAATTGACCGCCCCGCTGGATAACCGACCCGATCCGCACCGATGGGGACGGGTATGGTATAGATTTTTTACCCGTGGATACGGGTATGGTTTACAAATTTAAAACCCGCGCGGGTACGGGGCGGATTATGGTATTGGGTAATATTCGCCCCGCTATCCGCCCCGCCCCGCCACTAAATGTTGATTTGGTGGATTTTAGAGAGTCTATTTTTGTAATAATACTTTAATAAAGACTAATTATTGATGACTGTTTGGTGGATCTAGATTTTAGAGACCGAATGTTGATGATAGTTTGGTGGATTTAGATTTAGATTTTAGAGGCTTAATGATAATTGAATGGTTTTTTTAGGTTTTACGGATAACCGCGGGTTGCGGGTAATATCCGCGTACCGGTGGGGATGGTTATGGTCCGCGATCCCCATTATCCACGCGGGGACGGGGCGGTGCGGGTATGGACGGAGGAGTGCGGGGATGGGTATGGTATTTCCAATATCCGCCCTGATCCGCCCCGTTGCCATCACTACCTGAACACCTTCAATAGGATCATCACCCAGTTGTTGAGCGTGGAGGTTACAGTGGATGATGAAGACAAGGCCCTCCTCCTTTTGGGGTCTCTTCCACCTTCCTACGAGCATCTGGTGACTACATTACTCTATGGGAAGGAGTCTCTAGAGACAGAGGAAGTCACGGCGGCTCTACTCTCCAATGCCTTGAGAAAGAGGTCGACAGATGAGCCTGTCTCAGAGGCGTATTTGGTAGAGAGGAAAGGGAATGATGACAAGATCAAAGGAAAGACTGTTACTTGCTACTACTGCGGGAAGGAAGGCCACATCAAGCGGCGATGCAGGAAGTACAAGGATGATCTTGCTAATGGGAAGGTCAAGGAGGATGATGAGAAGAGCAACAACGTAGTGACACTCGACAGTGACGTGTGTGTCATTACGGGGGAGCTTCCGTACTAGAGGTACGATGGGGGTTCCGATCGATCGAAGCGATATGATGGCTCGTATGATGGCACAACAGAGTGTATGGAGGCCGAGTCATGTAGTATGATGGCTCGAATGTTGGCACGACAGTGTGTATGGAGGTCTGATTCTTGATGGCGATATCGAGAGTTCGATGGGGTCGATGGATTCTTCAAGAGTCATGAGGCGCAATGACTTGAAGAAGCGCAGCACAAGGAGAGTGCAAGGTCTGAGCAAGCAAGAGCTCGATGGGGTTCTGGTTTCTCATGAATCGGAAGGGGGAGTTTGTTCGGATTTGTTCCTCCCATGAGATGACGGAAGGAAGGAGTCTGTTTTTCCCAACTTGGATCGATCCAACCTGAAGCTGGATCGATCCAACCTGAAGCTGGATCGATCCAACCTGAAGCTGGATCGATCCAACCTGAAGCTGGATCGATCCAACCTGAAGCTGGATCGATCAAACCTGAAGTCGGATTGATCCAACCTGAAGTGTGATCGATCCAAGTTATGTTTCCAGAGGCGTGTTTTACCCAGTTTTCAGAGTGGATCGATCCCGACCTCTCTTGGATCGATCCGAAAATGGCGAGATGGAAAACTGGCTTTGATCTAACGGCTTAAATCAATCCGATTGAGGCTATTTAAGGTCAGGATACATGTTAGGGTTTAGTGAGATAGATTAGAACGTGGGTTCTCATCTTGGAGGCCTAGAGAGAGGTCTTAGGGCTCGAGAGAAAGCAAGAAGGCAGAGAGAGATCTGTAAGTACGTGAGAACGTACTGGGAGGGAAGAGAGAAGATCTGTGTGAGAGTTGAGAGAGTGAGTCTTGTAAATCTCCTCATATAGTGAAGATCTTCTTCCCGTGGTTTTTCCTTTACGGTGATTTGCCGGAAGGTTTTCCACATTAAATTCTAGTGTCTCTTTTCTCCTTATTTCTTTTGGTGCTTTCCCATCCCGATTTCATCCCCGCCGAATCCCCAACACCCCACACACACACACACTCACACACACTCTCTCCGTTCTCTCTTTATAATAATCAACCTTAGAGCATTCGCAATAGCTTCCCTATCCCTATCCCGACTTTAATATGATTTGGTGTCATTCTCTAATATAGGGAATTATTTTTTGACTTGTTCAACCAACAGATTCACTATATTGATTCTCTATATCAATTAAAAGCTTTAAAATTTAAAATTCCATTCAAAGTTGAGAGAAGGAAAGGACAACACCTGTTTTGAGTTCCATCACTTCCCAGCTGCTACAGTTCTTCTTTGCACCAAATTTTGATTCAAAGCCTCCATAGAAACAAACCCAAGTTCTCCAGAATGGTTTCCGGCAGTCGCGGCGGCGATGGCGCCCACACCCATCATAGTCAGTCCTTTGGTGCCAACAACCTCTGTTCGTAGCCGTCGGGGACCGCAGACTCAGTGAGCAAGGCGATCACGCAGTATACGATGGACGCCTGACTCCACGCTGTGTTTGAGCAGTCCGGCGAGTCCAACAAAAGGTTCGACTGCTCCCAATCCGTCCTCGCGCACCACTTTGCAATCCGTCCCCGAGCAACAAATCACTGCCTACCTCTCTAGGATCCAACACGGCGGCCACATCTAGCCCTTCGGCTGCACCCTCGCCGTCGACGAGTCCTCCTTCTGCGTGCTTGCCTACTCCGCCAACGCTCCTGACCTCCTTGACCTCTCCCCCCCAATCCGTCTTCCCCACCATCGACCGCAAACCCCCCCCCCCTTGACGACCCCCTCACCATTGACACGAACGTCCGCACTCTCTTCACCCCCTCGAGCTCCCTCCTCCTCGAACGCATCGTCAGTGCCCGAGAAATAACTCTCCTCAATCCAGTTTGGATCCACTCTCGCACATCCGGTAAGCCATTCTACGCCATTCTCCACCGCATCGATGTCGGCATCGTCATCGATGTCGAGCCCGCTCGCATCGAGGACCTCACCCTCTCCATCACCAGCGCCGTCTAGTCCCAGAAGCTCGCCGTCCTCGTCATCTCAAGGTCGTTTATGCTGACGTGGTTGAGGAGAGAGAATATTAAATAGTATTATTTTAAGATATAGGGAACGCAGTTGGTTTTAGGGAATGAAATAGGGAATGACTATAGAGATAGGAAATCTGTTGGATAACACTTTCTAATTATATTCCCTAAATTTAGAGATAGGAAATGTGATAGGGAATTTGTTGGAAATGCTCTTACGTCACGTGTGCGTCACATCAAAGACTGGTTATGATGTGGCGTATGACTCAGTAAATAACTCACAAAACGTTAATTTATATAATAGATAGATATCATACACATGCTCTCAAAACTCCCGGCTTGTATGTAGAGTACCAAAACATTGTACACTTGGATTCAGAAAAACACATCAGGAATTTGCTACATTGACGAACTAAATCACCTCTAAAGATCAAATTTAAGTTGCTTAATAGACGATATGCAGGAACAATTTCTAATAATTTCCTTACATCTCAAAGTAATTGCCATCGTTGCCTTAATAGAGTATGTCAAAGGCCAATTTTCCTCCATGAAACATGTCTCATCATGATTCTGCTTTCTACATAACACCAAAAATTAATATAGAAGAAAGATCACGTCATCCATCTAAAGTACAATGGAGAATATCCAAGCCTTGGTCAGAAAAAGTGGGGTTAAGGTGGAATAGGGTGAAAAAGGGTTAGAAAAAATGAGGTTAATGAATGGGGATAGAAAAAAGTAGAGTGATAGTGATAGGTGGAATGGGGATAAAATATTAATGATGATATTTGGTGTTTGGAAATAGGAATGGGATTAAACGAGGATAACCCCCCTTAACCCCATACCAAGGGCTTAATATGCACAGTCAAACTCATGAAGACATGGATGATTTGGCAAATACTACTACCTCTTGTACCGCAAATTGATGCAAGCATTAACAAGCATTATAGTGGAGATAACAACCTCAACTCAAGGCAGAAAGAATGTGACATTGGTTTTTTTTTTTTTTTTTTTGAACAATTAAAGTGACATTGGTTAGTTACTCAATCTCAAATGAGGCTTGAGCTCAAAAGTCAAACCTGTATGTTAGATTTGGACATCCCCCATTGAAACTATGGCTCCATGCAAGTCATAAACTGTACATGGTGCTAAAAATCTCAAGTGTACAACTTTAAATTTGAATTGAATCCGACATCTCTCAATAATTGTTTACATGCATTAACCTAGAGTTTCTTACAAGGAAGCATGTCATATGATTGCTTTGTTCAAGCTGTTGATAACATTTCCGATACCTCCCATTCCAAACATCGCATCCATCAATGTGAAAAATTGGCATAGCTCATGCAAATTGTATGAAGGGTGCATCTATCGACACCGCCTAAATGACTAAGGACACCGCCTTTTCTAAGTACACCGCAAGTTAGTTTGAAATCCAACACAAATGCTATCTACACCGCCTATTTTTTCAGTTTCTCCCTTAACTACCCTTACAAGCCCTACACCGCTCTCGTACTGTCCCCTTTCTCCGATCCCCTTCAAGCGCCGCCATCGCCTCCTCGGACTCCCCCCTCATCTCGCCACCGGCTCTCCCCCTTCAAGCTCCGCCGGATCCTCCCCTTTCACGTCGTGGTGCTCCTTCAAGTCGATCATCCCTTTCAAGTCGCGGTGCTCTGCAGCTTCGTCTCTTTCTTCTTCCTCTTCGCACTTGGCACCTTCAAGACCCCATTGGACGGTACCCAAGATGTCGAAGAGGCCCTCCAAACTGACAGCCGCAATCAGAAAGAAAGGTACTCATCTGTGCATTCTTCGATTTTAAAAATTCGAACATTGATTTAATTGGTTCTCTATCGTTGTGAATGTGTATTTTTTAAACCAAATATGTTCTACAGTTCAAATGGCAGCTCTTGAGGAGAGCCCGTCGACCGCTCCAACAAATAAACGCCGAAACCCACCCACGGCATCTGAGAGGCGGCGACGGACGGATAGTTATGAGGGAAGAAGGAGCCAGCTGAGGCAGAAGAACAAGCCGAAGAAGGTTAAGAGGGAAGAAGTAAGGCGCCAGCTGAGGCAGAGGAACAAGCCGAAGAAGGTTAAGAGGGAAGAAGTAAGGCGCCAGCTGAGGCAGAGGAACAAGCCGAAGAAGGATATGAGGGAGGAAGTAAGGATCCAGCTGAGGAAGAGGAACAGGCCGAAGGATATGACGGAAGAGGTAAGGAGACAGCTGAGGCAGAGGAACAAAGTGATGGGGGTGGTGGTGAGCACAGTGACGAGGGTAGCGATGAGGAAGCGGATGAGGATGAGTTTGATACAAGTGGCCCCATCCCTGGCGGGCCAGAAGATGAGACGGTCCTTACGATGTTCAGATCCCATGTCGCATACCGCATATGGCGTGGAGTGGTATAGTTCTGGACTATTGTTTTCATTTGAGTTTTTTTTTTTTGAGTATGATCATCATGGAGTGAATTTCTTATCGACTTGTCATGATGTAGGAACGCAGCCCCCTGAAATGCATCACCCATGCGCATAGGGTCAAACACTGGGCAAGCAAAATGTCCGACGAATTTAGGATGGCTGTCGACTCTTCGGGACTAGGACCGCTCGTCGATTGCACATATCCTACGATCAACAAGGTGATCGTGTCTGCATTGGTTGAGAGGTGGCAGCCGGTGACCAACACGTTCCACCTACCTTGCGGGGAGATGACCATCACGCTTGCGGATGTGAGGACCATCCTAGGCATCTCTGTGGAGGGAGAAGCTGTAGAGCTGCAGAAGATGGAGACTAGGAAGGCAGCGCAGCTAATGTGTGAAGAGCTGGGGGTCCACTATCAGAATTGTTATAAGTAGTTGGAAGATAGCAAAGGGTCAGTTAGTTTAAACTGGCTTAGGGATGAATGCACGATTGAAAAGGTCGGCATCATATGTTCAGTGAAGGCGTTCTTGCTTTTCCTAATAGGCTGCACACTCTTTTGTGATAAGTCGACGGATAAGGTACATGTGGGATACCTTGTTGCGTTCAAACATGTTAGTGGCGCTAGCCGGTACGCATGGGGGGCTGCAGCATTGGCATACTTATATCGACATCCGGGGACCGCCAGTAGATGGGCCACAAAACAAATAGTCGGGTATCTTACATTACTGGAGGTAAGATACATCACTTATTGATATGCATCTATTTTCTAATACTCTATACTTATATGACTGTTTATCTTCATTGCTGTTACTTTCGTGCAGGCCTGGACATATGATCATCTGCCGACAATTGTGTCATGCAGCCGCAATCCCAATTTTACGCCGGACCAGCCACGCGTGCGACTATGGGTCCCTAACAGAAGTGGTGGTAACTATGCCACTAAAGTCATAGAAATGAGAGAGAAATTGGATGAACTGATGGAGGAGGATGTGAGTTGTCAGTTATAGCTGTGTTTTATTTTTTTTTTATAAGACTTGATTTCATTTTCTGCATTGTTTGTAGTTGGAATGGGATCCATATGCTGATCGCAGGGGCCAATTTTCTGATGAAGACATCACCTTCTTCTATGGCACATTGCATGGCATGGAGCATGTCGAGCCGTATCATCATGATAGGGTTCTTCGTCAGTTCGGGCTTGTGCAAATTATACCGAATGGACCAATTCCACCCGCATATCAATCTGTGGCGTCCGGAAAGTGTGGAAGAGGATATTCGAGGATATAAAACTTCGAAAAGGGGTTTTGGAAGCGGTGGACTGACCACACAATTAGGGCAGCAAGGAATGCCCAAGTAGCTCGGACCCCACATGAGTGCGTGCCGGAATATATGGGATGGTATAGAACCGTCTCCCATGTGAGGGTACAAAACCCTGAATCACCTTCAAGTCGACCCAATCGGCCTCCACATGCTCCGATTGCTATCGTAAGTGAATATTAAGCTCAAATGTACTTTTTGACACAAGTATGATACTTTCTATTTGTTCAATTGCAGATTGCTCGTATTATGGTGATCGTTGATGACACTGTTGCTCACGACGCAGACTTGAGTTCCGAAGAGCTCAAGGGTCGAATGCACGAGATTAGTGCCATCGTGCATGGACGTCGCGGCGATCACAGACGATATTATCGGAACCAAGGAAGCGGAAGAGGAGGACGAGGGAGAGGAAACGGAACAAGGGACAACTGACAGAAAAATATATGTTGTTTTGAGACTTGTAGTTGATATTTTGACTTATAGTTGATGTAAGATGTTTTTCTCCTATGTTTCATCACTAATATTAACATGTGGAATGTGTATAATGTGGGATGTTTTTTAAATGACATAAGATGTGTTGTACATGTTTTGCTCGTCAACTGTTTGAAGTTCACTGACCTGTAACAGATAAGTTCGGTTTTTAAAGATCGAAATATGCCCAGGTATCCATCTCTAAAAATCCGAACATTTGGCACAGATTCGGTTTTTTAAAACCGAAATTAACCCAGGTTTCTGGATTTTAAAACCCGAACTTGTATTCTGTTATGTACATGATAAGTCACAAAATATGCATAATTCACCCATTCAACTGGGCTTTGTTGGCTCTCAAGCAATGCATTTTTAATATCTTTTCATATGGTTTTAGGTACAAGAGCTTACAAAGAGAGTTGCATCGATTTCGAGCCAAAAGACATCAATTATACAGATTCAGCCTTATTTGGATCGATCCAAGTATTCTTGGATCGATCCAGGAATATTTGGATCGATCCCAAAGGAGTTTGGATTGATCCAGAACCCTTATCCAGAGAGCCATGACTCTCTGTCATACATTGGATCGATCCAGACCCTTATTGGATCGATCCACAACGGCTTTCCAGAGATTCGTGACTCTCTGTCACACATTGGATCGATCCAATGTGGTCGTACTTCAGCGCCGGAGAGAAATGTAGATCCATCCATTATAGAGTTGGATCGATCCAATGTGTGACATAGAGTCACGAGTCTCTGGAAAGCCGTTTTGGATCGATCCAATAACGGTCTGGATCGATCCAATGTATGACAGAGAGTCATGGCCTTTGGATAAGGGTTCTGGATCAATCCAAACTCCTTTGAGATCGATCCAAATATTCCTGGATCGATCCAAATATTCTTGGATCGATCCAAATATTCTTGGATCGATCCAAATAAGGCTGAATCTGTATAATTGACTTCATAACATTTATATATATCCTCATTTCATAACATTACAAGATCCTCATTTCATAACATTACAAGTTTGTTATCAGTACACAAATTTGTAACATATATATATATATATATCATGATTTCATAACATATGCATGTGTCTCAAATGTCCGAGTCACTACCGATATCAATCGTCTCCCTTGTCGCAACTGTTGACGGCACGATATGGAGGAAATGGTCAATCTCGGTCTGATAATCGCACCAACCCTCAGCAAGTCCTGAATGAGCTCTAATCCAGGTACGGGCTACAGGTGGCATAGGACATCCATGGCGTAGACGCAACATGAAAAAGTGGCCCGGCATGTAACCAAGTGCAATGACTGTCCGCATGGGCTTTGGAAGCGGCGGACTCCGGAGCGGCAAAAATGTCAGGCACTGGCGCATCGAGATGTGAATAAACACTAAAGAGTATCGTGAGGCAATGAGAGGACCCATGTCGGGCATAGTCATCAAATGTTCTTCCGGAGGGTAGTCCAAATAATAAGCCAGTCTCGCTTTGAGCTCGGTAACACTTCCTTCCCTCTCCACATACATGCCAACATAGGACTCGGAGTGAGCTAGCAGCTCACCAAGCAGGTCTCTTCGCACTTGGGCCCAATTATCCTCCCCTAGGTTCATGAGACCGGCAATTGCTCTAAAGCCACAATTCCCATCCGCCTTCACATCAATGATATGCTCAATGTACAGACCCAACTCAGCCAAGAAATGCCCTATATATAATCCGTAGACTACATTTGGAGCCTTTTGTGTTTGAGACCGGACCACTCTTTGTTTAGCCTTCTTCTCTTTCTTTACTTTGCCCTTTGATGTAGGTACGGAAGTAGGATCTATCTGAATTTCATTTTTAGTTTGTGATGAGACGTACTCGAATGCGGATGGATCACGCTTTGTGGAGGCTTCAACCTTCTTTTGTTTTGCACTTGGACGACCACGTGCGCTCACTTTGACTTCCGGCTCAAGGATATAGGTAAACTTCGGCGCACCCAACTCCTTGAGCTTTCTCATTATGTGCAACTTACCAAGGTTATCAACGGTATCGAACTTGCGGGAGATAGTATCATACTCACTTGTGAGCTTCAGCTTTTGATCAACCTTAACGGGGGTGCACGTCAGGTCAAGCTTCCGCCAATGGGGATGTATGCACTCTAGAGGAATAGCACGGCCTTCTAGTTTATATCCAGCAATTTCATGGGCGCATGGCAATCCATGGGTACGTCGCAATTGGCAGCCACAAGCGGCATCGTCCAGACCTACAGATTCTGCATTTATCGCCGCGGTGTGAACCATTTCGAGTGCATAATGTGAAATGAAACTCCGCAATTCTCTAAATACCATCGGCTTGAGTTTGTGCTACACCATATGATTGCTTTTCTCAAAAGACGCCAAGATGCTTGTGCGTTGGAGCTCAAGCAACGCATGTATCGTGGCCCATGATGTGTCAAAGCTGCAATTAGATGCTCCAAGATGCTTTTTCAGCTTCGCATATGCACTCTCAACCTTGTTTGTAGTTGTGTTCCCAAAATGCATGTAGCTATCTACCCACGCATCAACGAATGACTCGTTGTACCCATTCATTCATGAATTCTTGAGATATGCAATGGAATTTGGATATGCGAGGAAAGTGCGCTCAATAACTGTACATTCTCGATATATTTCTTCACGGTAGGGGACTCTACTACTAGCTGCCAGCAAGACATGAATGAATTCCACTTATCCAATGTTTCGAACATCTTACGGCAATTGAGCATGATGTTATTGTTGATGTGCCATCTGCATAGCATGTGTTTAGCAGTCGGGAAGACATGGTGCACAGCATCAACCAATGCCAAGTCTCTATCTGTCACAATGACGCGCGGCTGCATACACCCATCCATCAGGCTCTTCAGCTTATCTAGTGCCCAAACAAAGGTAGACTTCGACTCAGAATGAAGATATGCAAAGGCCGATGCAAATGTGAGACCCGTTGATATAGTTCCAACTATCTCTAGAAGCGGGAGTCAATACTTGTTTGTTTTGTACGTGCAATCTATGATGAGGACCTCCGGAAAGGCACGTAACAACTCCATAGATGAAGGGTGTGCCCAGAATATGCTCTAGACGCAAAAGGAAGAATCATCGCTTGTATGCCACTCCACGTACCCACTATCATTCAGATGGGCCAAGAGAGACTACATCTCTGATCTCCCCGCTTTCTCAACAACTCTATGTTTTTGCCGTGCATTGTATATGTGCTTCATCGTCGAGACATTATGAGAATTTCTCCGCTTTATAGTATTCAATATCTCTCTTGGCTTCACTAAACTTCCTGACAAATCAACCGTTATAATTTCCTCTTCGAAGGATAACCTACCAGCATACGAACGCCCCTCCAAATTACGTGCACTTGGATAATTGTGCACCCCATATGTCACTCTCAACATCCATTCGTCGGCAGTAGACAGCTTCACTCTCTGAAGTCTGAATGGACATCCACATTTCTTTGTACTGGTACCTCTCTTCTTAATTTTTCGGCCCTTAATATCTATCCCATGCTTATTCATCCCGTACTTTGCTGTGTTTCTGTATTCACCACTGCGCTCACATGCCAAGATGAGCCTTGGCTTTTTATTTCCACCCGTCTGGGAGTGTTTGATCACAATTACAAGCCCATTCTGCCTTCCGACTTCTAGGGCCCACTGGATAAGAGTTGATCGGGAGTTAAAGATCTGGTAGGCAGCAAGAAAGCATAATAATCAGGGTACTTGCCTTACAATAGATAACATGATGATTTTAAGTTAGCAAATATACCATAAGAGTCGTGAAAGCCTCAGTAAAATCTCGTAATATAGCAGTTCCAACATTGCTATCGGCGGTAGAAGCATATATCTGGATTAACAAAGAATGTTAGTGAATTGACAATTGTCGATTTTTTAAAACCGAACATTAGGCACAGGTTCAGTTTTTTAAAACCGAACATTAGCCACAGGTTCGGTTTTTAAAAACCGAACATTAGGCACAGGTTTGGGTTTTCAAACCCGAATATAAATCGACTTTTAAAAAGCGAACATACTTTTACAAGTTCGATTTTTAAAAACCAGACATACAACCGAATACTGCTTTGAATAGATCACAAGTTCGATTTTTAAAAACCGTACAGGTTCGATTTATTAAAATCGAAACAAAAACAGTAATTCGGTTTTTAAAAACCGAACTATGTCGATGGGAAAGAAAAATGAGTACCAGAGCTGTCCGAGAGGCGTCTTCTCCAGAGGCGTCTTCTGCAGATGCTTCTTCTCCAGAGGCGTTCTCTCCGGCTACCGCGTCCCATAGCATCTTCTCTAGTTCGAGCACCTTCTCCCGTAGGTCTTCTCAGAGCTTCGCCTTCGCATGGATTAGATGGATAGTGGAAGGTTGGGGAGGAAGACAATGTAGGGTAATGGAGGTGGTGATGGAGGCGATGAAGACATTGTTCGTTAGGGCTTAGAGGGAAGCAGATGATGGAGAGTTATAAGGAGATGATGGATGTAGGAGATGATATCCATGGCTGGGGTGTCCTTAGCAAAAACCTGAAGAAAAAGGATGAAGAAAGACATTTGGATATTTAAGAGGGGTATTTAAGACATTGGTATGAAGGGTATTTTCGGCATTATCAGAAAAAAAATTTGGACGGTGTCCTTAGTCATTTGGTCGGTGTGATAGACGCACCCTTGTATGAAAGCTCTAAGATCCCAAAACAATATTGCCGTCTTCATCTCTTCTTATTCTTTGCATTTTCTCCCTGATCACAATCATGCCGTACAATATCATTTCCGAGCACTTCAACAAAAGTATAATAAGAAAGCCGTTTGCTCACCTGATTCCACCCCTATTTCAAGCCAAAGCCTATTCTCTAACTCTAATAAGAACGGCACCTCAAACGGCTGCTCACAAAGTCGGGTAAAGCAGGAGGGACAGAGCTGGCTTCTAGATTTTGGTCCCTTCTTCATCACTAAACTCCTTTTTTTTTCACAATTGTATTTTTGTTATAAAATATTTGATTTTGGTCATCTCATATGCGAACAGCTACAAGTAGGGTTCATTGCCCCGCCCAAAATATGGAGTGCTACGTGGGCCCCAAATAGTTTTTCTACTTTTGTAGTGAAACACAAGAAAGACGCGACATAAATTGTAGAATAGGCTGTCCGCTGTGTGAGAAGCAACAGCCAAACGCCGTCCCACAAAACCCTAACCCTTCAAACGCTATACGAGACAGTTTCCCGCCGTTTCCCTTTCATTTGGTTTCTGTCCCTAATTCCGGGGAGGGAGAGGGGGAGAGAGAGAGCGAGATGATGACGACGACGACGATGTCGACGGTGAGGGTGGACGCTTTGGTGGTGGAGAGGTTGCGAGGAGTGGTGAGGGATTGCGTGAGCAAGCACCTGTACTCGTCCGCGATCTTCTTCGCGGAGAAGGTGGCGGCGGCCACCGGGGACCCCGCCGACGTGTACATGGAGGCGCAGGCCCTGTTCCTCGCTCGTCACCACCGCCGCGCCCTCCACCTTCTCAACTCCTCCCCCCTCCTCCTCCGCGACCTTCGCTTCCGCTACCTTGCCGCCAAGTGCCTCGTAGGTCCCAAATCTTTGCCCCCTTCTTGATCCCTGTGTTGATTTCTTGATGTGTTCTTTTGAGGAATGCCTGGTGTGTATTTGGCTTCCGGTCGTGGGAACAGTAGCAGTAGATGACTAGGATACTGGATACGTTGATGTTTGAATGCAATGGGGGTGTTCTTGATTTTGATGAATATTACAGTGTGAAGCAGCTTGAACTCTATCCGGGTTATTTTAGGGTAGTATCCTTGTTTATGGGTTTCTTGGCCAAGACGGCTGAAGTAATTAATGGTGATTGTTCTTTGCACGATTCAAATGCTGATCTCTTGGGTGTTGCGTAGCAGATGCAGTTGTCAGCATTAGGTTGCTCAAGATTTTCGTTTGGGTCAATTGGACAAGAATCATATCAAACCGAGGAACTGTTCTTGAAGTTCGAGTGATTATTTGCTTGAAAGCTGCCATTTTTCTTGGATCGGGAAGTAGGTTCTTATTCAAATTTGCTTCAAACCAAGAAAAAAAGTACGTGAAATTGGCATCATAACATCTTGGAGGAAGATTCTGGATATTGGTTTTTCTTCCTTCATGTGAAGTTCAGTATTCTGACAATACCCTGCTACAACCTATTTCTTCATTTTTCTCTGCCAGAAGATACTTTTCTGCACCTTTTCCAGCCTCCACTTATCTTAGCAACTTATCTCTGCAATGAGGTGTTTGCTTATTTACTCGCTGTAATGTAATCTTATGCTCGATTGTTTTATTTATTAAGCTTCAATGTTTGTTTTTTGTCAGGAGGAGCTAAAAGAATGGCATCAATGCTTGACGATGCTTGGGGATGCCAAAGTTGATGAAGACGGAAATGTCCATGCTCAGATTGATAGCAATACAATGTACCTGGATAAGGATGGGGAAGATCATGAGATAAATGTAAGACATCTGCTACACTTCTTTAATTGTAAGACTGAAATATATGATCTTTCTCTTTAGATTGCAAGTGCATGTATGAAACAAATCTTTCTAGGTGACATTATGGTATACGCACTTTACTGGATAGCTGCTAACTGTATATTGCGCTCTATGTTTAGAATATACTTATCTTCTACTCGATCTCTTCTATAGATGAATTTCACTATCCCTTCCTAGTTTCTTGGAGTTTTAATTCATAAATAATTAGTATAGTCTCTCTATTTTTGACAGGTATTTATTTCTTCTCCTAGCAAAATTGCTTTGTATTTAAAGGCAACAATTTTTTAAGCTTTCCTTGTTAACAGATAACATCAGCAATATGCTTTCTACGTGGCAAGGCGTATGAGGCTTTGGAAAATCGTGCCCAAGCTCAACTCTGGTGAATAAGTATTCTGATTCATGTTTTATTCTTCGCATAATCCCACATCCTTGGCCCTGTTTCTGTGCAGATTCCCCTTTGTCTTTCTTATATACTCCTTGACATTGAAGGTGCCCAAGGACATACTTGCTGGGAAATAGCATGATTCTTCAGATTTTCTTCTAATCATTGAATTGCACCTAACCTTAGGAGCATGTACGAAGTATATGCTGGCGCGAAAATCCTTCTGCCATGCCATGCCATGTTGTTAACTTATTATTTAACCTCTGTTGTTTATTGTACTTGAAAAGGACATCCTTGGTGGGAAATCGCGTGATTTTCCAGATTTTCTGCTAAAAATTGAATTGCACCTAACCTTAAGAAAATGTAAGAAGTATATGCAGACACGAAAATCCTTCTCCCATGCCATGTGGACTTATTATTTAACTTCTGTTGTTTATTGTACATCGAGAATGTATTCAACTGCTCGATGCTGACATTATGAATTTATCGAGAAAACAACAGTGCTATACATTTTTTTTATGTAAATAGTAAGTTTGTGGTATCTCTTTCTGTTTAATTCTGTGATTGGACACTAAATTTCCTCTAGCATATCGTATTCTATTTTGTCAAAGTGATTTTTGTAGAATTACATAGTCGGCAGCAATACTATACTTATCAGTTCCTAGCCATTGGAGGACAATAGCAGTTCCAAAATTGCAAATAGTGAGGCTTAGGTCAATAAGGAAATAAGGTTGCACCATTGGTGTATATGCTTGTATTCTTTGTGAAGATACATCGTAACTATGGGGCTTTAATCAAACTGCTGTCTGGCGGCCTAAAACAGTGTGATTGCTTAACTTGTCATATAGAATATTCAACTGATGAATAGCAACACTTTAAATAAATCCACAACTGGATAATGAAGTAAAGAAGTATGCCGCGACCATTTACTAGTCAGCATTGTGATTGATTGCTTTATTTAGATCTTTTTTGCATCTTTGTTTATCATGACTGCACTAGCAATCTTGGCATGGTTAATTGAGCACTTGAGCTTGTCCTTTTTCCTTCTTTTCAAACAACAAATGGACATGTACATATCTCATTGCTCAAAAGCACATGCAAAGTTCAAGACGCATAGTGATCTTACTTATACGGTTTAAGTTCAGTTTTGACTGTGGCGCTGTGAGCTTTAGCTACATTTGCATGTTGTCTTCTTAATCCACTGATCTTTTGAGCGCCAGGCTTCCAGTTTATATTTATGTAGATCGAGAAATTCTTAGCTTCTGATTTTTTTGATAGTGCACTTTTCTTGGAATTGCTCACTAGATTTCTTGGTGATGATTCAGGTACAAAGCAGCTGTCAAAGCAGACCCATTGTGTTATGAGGTAACTCCAGGTCTTGACTTTAAGTTTGCTATATGAAATAACTGGTGTGGATCAAAACATCGAAATCAAGAGTAGGGTAGAAGTGTGAAGGGGAATGTTTTTTTGTGGTATAAGACTATAAGGTCTGCCTCTCCAGCTGGAGCTTTTTTATGTTCTCTGGTCACTTGTTTGATGAGGACTTAGTGTTAACTCCTGTTGCAATCTGCAGTTCATTTTTCTGATCGACAGTACTTGCAAACTTCTCAAAAATTGCTCAAATATGATCCGACACCTTTAGTATAGAGACGATCATTTTTTTTGGCTTGCCATTCTACGATTGGCTTCTCTAAATAGGTATACATTTGGACGCTTTCACTTATTTTGATGCCTCCACACTAGTTAGAACTGAGAAAATAGCTTTCATCATTGATATTTGACACAAAAAGGCTAATTTGGTCATTTAAATGTTTCTCATGCGAGAAATATGGGGAAAAAAACAACGTTGGTACTTATCCTATCCTGCAATGATAGCACATCATCAAAAAACTATAACGGATTCACCACTTGACCTTAGTTGGAAAGGATCTTGTCCTTTGCTACTTCATTGAAGTATGAACTGCTGCTGGATATAAGTGATCTAAGTACCAATATTAATGGCGTTGTTGAATGTTTTTGATTCTTGACTACAAAATCAGGCCTTTTCATCATTTACTGCTATACAATGGTGATGTGCTGAATCTAGTTTCATATTTTATAGGTATTATGTTTTGAAGTTTTAAGGTGCTTTTCAGCCTCACATACAATTTTTTTTATAGGCACTTTGAGGTCATCTTTTCTCCTAGACATGAAAGAGCTTTGGGCTTGTTTTATGTATATCGTATTAATACTGTTTCTTATTTTTATTCTTTTTTAACTGTCTCTTTCAGGCTTTAGAATGTTTGGTTGACAATTACATGCTGACATGCGAGGAAGGTAATATAAGATTTTCATACCTGTCTGTAGCCATATCAGGATGCTGCATTTAAACTAAGCATTTTTTGCAACATGCTTTAATCTTGAGAACAGGAGCCGTAGTCTTTCTATGGTGTCAATAATAAAAACAAGGGTAGAATGCCCCTCTACCTTATAGCTATATTGCAAAAGAACTCCACCTTAATCCCTTATTTGTTTTTCTTGCAAAACACCTCTAGGTTAATTTTTCACCTAACAGTTAGAAATTATTTGGAATATTCCATGAGAAATTATTAAAAGACATAAGTACCCCTATTGTAATTTTTCCCTCCTATCAAAGTTGAATTCAACTCAAATTAATCAATCTATCAAGAGTAGATCGATTAATCAAGGATAGTTGTAACTTTTTTTCAGTGATTTAGAATAACTATGGAAGATTAAGAATATAGAATTGTCTCTATTGCAATCTCCCTCTCCTATCTAAGTCGAATTCGACCAAAGTAATTTAATGGCTCAATCAAGGGTAATTTGGTCCTTGTTTCTTGAGTGAGTTAGAGTAACTATGATTAATTTGGCTTGTTAAACAGGGTTTAACGGTGAAGGAAGATAGGGGGTATTTGCAATGGAAACCAATAAAATGGGGCAAATTGCAAATATCAATAAGATGGGGTTTTCTATCCGCACTATAGCTATAAGAAAAAAATGTTGTCACGCTTCAATTTTGTAAGTTGGGTTGATATGGGGAGAATATAAGGAGTTAGATGCAAAATCCGATTTTGATTGTTTACATTTATGGAAAATATAACTAGTTACAGTTTTCTTTATTTGATTGCAGGTAATAGATTTTATTTTTCATAAAATTCTTCATTGACGTTGGCTCTAGATATTCTTACCTTAAAATGTATTGCATGTTGCAGAACTAAGTCTGTTATCATCTCTGCAATTTGAGAAAGCGGATGGATGGTTATCGTCATTTTACTCGTGTTTAATAAGGAAGGTAAAGTATTGGCAACTTTGGGATATGTATTTGATTCAACTGAAACAAAAAAAATCATAGGATGTTTTTTGGCCCTACTAACTCTGATAGTTTTTTGGCTTCAGCATGAGAAAGAAATTGTTGTAGAGGCAAAATTTAGAGAACTTGAAAGAGATTCTTGTGAAATTGGTTCTTCAAATGCCTTATTCAGTCATGCACTCAAGAACAACACTGACTTGTTGACATGCAAAGCTGAGTACTACCAACAATGTGGAGAGTATCAAAAATGTTTTGAACTCACTTCTATGTAAGTTGGCAGCTATTTTTAAATTTTAAGTAGCTTTAGTGTTCATTCACCTAATGGAGTGAAGTTTGTTAATTCTTGTCTTACCTGTTTCAGATTATTAGGGAGGGATCCCTTCCATTTAAAGTGCACATTAGTTCATTTGGTAGCTGCTATGGAGCTTGGCCATTCAAATGATCTCTATCTTATGGCATGCAATTTGGTGAGGGATTATCCCCACAAGTGAGTATCTTTGCCATAAGGTTATAGCTCAATCAATTCTTGGTTCATTATCCTCGCAATATCGTGTTTGTTTCTTAGCTGAAAGCAGCTAAATTATCAGTTGGCTTGAGTTGTGAGAATCCCTCAAGGGGGTGGATTGTGTGGATCAGACATCTTGACGGTGGCATTCGCCTTGGGGGCGTCTGGCTGAGTCGGATGGCTGAGTAAGAAATCTCACGACGTCTGGGTGTGGATCGACGACATATCTATATGTATATTAATCGCCTTCTATAACACAACGCGTTTTAAAGCCGTGATGACAGTGATTCCGTCAGAAACTCCAAGGTTAAGCATGCTTGCCTTAGAGCGGTCCTAGGAGAGGTGATCTATACAAATGGTATCAGAGCCGGTATCCAGTCGTCTCGGATGGCCGAGTAAGTAATCCCATGACGCCTGGATGTGAATCGGGGACATATCTATATGTATGTTAATCGTCTTCTATAGCACGTGTTTTAAAACCGTGATGGCAGTGAGCGGTCACCCCTCTCGAGACCGTTTTTTGCTCTTCCGCAGAAATCGGGAACAAACCGGGAACACTTCCCAGTAGGTCAAGAATCTACAAGAAATTCTTCACATCATATTGACCTATGGAATAAGTGGTTCATCACATCATATTGTTAGACTTCTTACATAGCAGAAGAAATTCATTCTTTCTGCGACTATTTGCATGAGGAAAGAACCGTCAAAAGCATGTTGAGTAGTGTTTTATTTAACATTACATGGTTGCTCTGTACCATCGTTAGCATTTTCTAAATGTTTGAATGCAACCGTTTAATTTCAAATCTTGCTTGTTTTATGTAGTCCATGGCCTGTTACAGTTGAAAGTAATTGGAGTTGCGATAACATAGAAAATAAATCACCAACATATCCCTGCACTCTGCTGTCTCCAAACCCAACCTAGCATACTTGCACTAACAAGAGGAGTCTAAATGTTGGAGTCTAAATCTTAAGTGTTTTATGGGAGATCTGATCAGGTATCATTACCTTTTGTTAACCAGAGCTCTTTCATGGTTTGCTGTTGGATGCTACTACTACTGCATCAAGAAGTATGATCAAGCACGAAGATTTTTCTGGTAATAGCTTCATATTTTCCTTAAAATGTCCATATGGAGATAGTCAAACATTTATTATTATTATTTGTTCTATATTTGTTGTATTGTCCTCTTCATTTTTAGCTATTTGCCTATTTCTCCAATTGTGTGCCTACAATTCTTTCTTCTCTTCTCTTTCTGCGCACAAACATCACAAGCTAGTAGCCATTTTGCATCATCCATCCGTTTAGTACTCTTTTTATGTTTTTGTGCTCCATTTGATGGGTGCTTTTTAACCTTGATATATTTCTTTCCCAAACGCACTGTGTTTTGCAATTTGACAAAATCTAGCAACAATCATTTGACAGAGCTATTACACATGACTTCAAGTTAAAAGTAAATTTTCTCATGGCTGGTGCCTAGCTGTGTCAAATAATTCTAAAATTGCAGCAATGCATTGAGTTTAAGTTAGTGTATGCTATAATGTTTTAGTCTTACATGCCAAATCATCAGTTTTTGATACTGTTATATACCCAACTTGACTGATGTCTACCTTATCAACACTTCAGCGCACCCTGACACTTATTTACGACCTGACATTTATTTAACTCATTAATGTGGCTAATCGAATAAAGTGATTTGTTTCCAAGTCATCATTAGTCTATTATTCCTTGTGCTAAAAGAATTCTGCATGACAAAAAATGTGATACGCTCATGATCTAAACTAATCCTGGGATGATATATACCATGTATTCTGTCTATGCTGATCAGGTACCAGAAGCAAAGAATCCCCATCTTTCCTTTTCAATTATCTGAATGATTATGTTTCCATGATCAGATAAGGTGCTATTTGTGTCATTTTATCCTCAACAATGCAGCTATAAATTAAGATTTGCAATTCACAGTATGAAGTTATAATTTTTGCGAAAAATATGATTCTCGACATCTTAACTTGCTACCAATCACAGGAAAGGTTGGCATAGGCCCTTCCTCCCTTTTAATGCAGTGGACCCACTATCACATGTTAACATTTAGTCTTCTTGCATAGACTGCATACATGATATGTTTAAGATACAACAAGATTTCTTTCTTCCACAATGCAGCAAGGCTACTACAGTGGATGGAACATTCCCCCCTGCTTGGGTAGGTTCTGGGACTGCTTATGCTGCCCAGGAAGAAAGTGATCAAGCAATGGCAGCTTTTCGCACGGGAGCTAGATTGTTTCCTGGGTAACTTACCTTTAAACATCTGCCCACAACCACCTATCAAACCTTGCTTCTTTTGACCTACATATCTCATACATAGTGCATGATGGTTCTTTACTTAATTTTGGTAAGTGGCGGCTGTTGAAGTGATTATGGCCCTTTTTTTTGTCTGATTTGAGCAGTTAATAGCATCAGATTTAATTCAAACCTGAAACATCTGTTTTGATATCTCTGTATATTAACAAAATTTGAGAAGCAAATAGAATAAATGGATCCTCTTTTATCTGTAACTGAACTTCACTTTTTTTCTGGAAGTCGGTGAGTAACTACTAGAGATAACTAATGAGAAAGAAGTAATTGATGAGGAGAATGACGATATTGATTGTAATCGGTTATACAACCAATTTGTCCTTGTTATAATGTAATCTAGAAAACCAAAATAGGGCCTTCAGCTGATACAATTTTCGCAATCTAGAATTCAGCTGGTGGTTCTGGAAGTTATTGAGTGATTTCAGACAACCGTATGAGACTGAGAAATTGACTCTATTCTTGGAGTTTGAGAAGGCTATGATGATAGATGGATGGAAGTACATGAGTTTTGAATTCTTTAATTCTTTATTTATTTATTTTTCTGTTCGGGGGGGAGGCATGTGCAGAAAGGTGTTAAACTAGATCAGTGATTCATAGTTTCCCCTTTTTTAAGGATAGAAACTTTTATGGTCCCAAGCTTAAGTTACCGACATACTTTGTTTGTGAGGTTCAAGTTGTGGTCTTATTCTGCTAGTTAACACCCATTTCAGTTGACTCTTATCTTCTGTTTGATTGCTGAGATAAATTCACTCTTTAAGTCGCTTAGTAATCTTTTTCAATTATTGTGGTGACAAGAACGTAAAAAACCATCTCAACAGTCTTGCCTTGGTAGAAGTTTCTGTTGGAACAATTATATTCTTGCTGAGGCATGAAATGTCTGAACCCGGCCTTTTGATTCCATAGTGATAGGTAATTTCTCTGTTACAGGTTAAATCTTGGTGTTCTCTGATTCCAGGTGTCATCTACCAGTATTATATATCGGCATGGAGTATATGCGAACACACAATTTCAGACTTGCAGAACAGGTATCATCAATTCGCACTTGCAATTAGAGAGATTTTCATTATAATGTCAGTATATTCGATGGCAAATGAGAATGTGATGGTACTGTATCTTCACAAGTCCTTGTGTGTCTTAGCTGGTTATCTATCTACTTTTTCTCTAGAAGCTTGGGATCTGAGTAATCTAATGGAGGTTTTGGTGAGTAGAACAAGGGTAGAGGCCACAGCCGTAGCGGAATCCCTGAGCCCTGTAGAGATCGGATCTCTAGCCCCGTTAACATGTCATGAGAGAAAACACAAATGTATACAGAATGGAGAATGGAGACCAAAGTCTTCTCATTGGATTGAGTACCTTTGTTGGATTAATATGTGCAAGTCCTATAGGGAAACTATGACATATACGTCTGCATATGCTGACTCTTTCACAAACTGTCAGATAATTTGGACGTGTTTTTTTTTCTTTAAGCGTATGCTCCTTCATACAGAAATGTGATTCGCATGGCAAATTCAGTTATTGTCTGCCATGCTTCTCTAGACTCTTTCTTAGTCTTGGGAAATTGGAGATGTCTAATGTCTATGGCACATGAGAAATGACTAAGCTCATTCTCATGCAAATTTCGTTCTATGTCATCTTCAGATATTCCTGATCCATTCTAACCTTTTGAAGAAACATTTGGTTCTTTTTTAATTACTTAAGTTTGCTGCTATTTTGATTTACCATCAAGCTGTCTATTAGGACAACCATTTGTTTTTGTACGAGCTTTTATGTAGGACATCCCTTCTGTTGAATGTTTCTCATGTACATATTCACTCGTTTTTATCAAGCACCGAGCAGTGCTATTTAAGGGAGTTAATCATGGTCACTGAATAGTAGAAAGTATCCTGTGTTATTGCCTTTCTTTGCATGGCAAGATTGGTTACCTCAAATTTCTCATCTATCTTTTCGTGCAGTATTTTCTGCAGGCAAAAGCAATATGCCCTTCTGATCCACTGGTGTATAATGAACTTGGGGTTGTTGCTTATCATATGAAGGAGTAAGGAACCGTCTGAATTAATTTTTGGGTTCCTTATAGCTTACCGCCTGAGTTGCAGTATTAGGGAGATGTGTAATATGATCATTTTTCATTTTGGATTAATCTAATAGTCATGATGTGGTCCGCTTGTGACCAGTCAAATTATTTGGAATTCACGAGTTGAAATTAAATAGAGGATAACATGTTCCTCTGTTGAACAAAAAATTCCAAAGATTGTTGGTGATTCTTAGAGGTGTGCTTTTAGTAAAATATCAGTCGTTGCCTCTAATTTGGTCTGCAATTGCAGTTGATGCAGTGAAATATGCTTATATTTTATTATGTTTTTATTTCCCATTCATCTAGGTATCAGAAAGCTGTTCGGTGGTTTGACAAGTCATTGGCTCATATCTCATCTTCACCAAGCGCAATGTGGGAAGCAACATTGATCAATTTTGCACATGCACAGAGAAAGCTAAAGTACGAGTAATCTCATTGTGCTGGATTTGGCAGAATATATACGTTACTAGATAACATATATATAGTACATTCTATTGTATCTTTATTTCTTTAGCTGGCATATTGGTTTAGGTTAAGTCTCAAGGTATATTCAACAAACAAAAGAACTATTTCCAATGTAAACACTATTGCTTACACATGCTGCCCTGGAGGGTAGTATATCAGGTTTTAGCAAAACTATTGTGCTGGTGGCACATGTGGTGCCGATCTCTGGTGACACAATATTTGCTGTCGGCAAAGAGCTCTTTAGTGCCTAATTCATGTATCTATCTGCATAGGACCGCAGGACCTGTGCCGTACATGTAGTGTGTCTATTGTCATGGACTGGCATGGTAGTCCGTGGGTTTTAGTGTTTTGGATCATAACATGTCAAACCTCTGCCTCTAAACTGAACTTGACGTCTTTGCTTGCTGATGCCTTCTGAAGGTCAGAAAAGAAATTCTGGTGAATACAAACAGGATACATGCTTAATTATACTCTTTATATGCCTGAAAAGAAGTTGTTGTGTTGCAAGTTCAATTTGAAACCTTTGTCGTAATTAATAGTTGTGCAATCTAGTGTATAGGAGGCAATCCATGAAATTGCTTTACATGTTAATTCGTGATAATCTGAAATGTGTAATTTGATTGGTTAAGTGCCATAGCATGAAAGCATGGTTCTGAAGTGCTTTGTACATAAACAAATCAAGTATGCTATATGAGAGAAGCTTTACTTCTGCAATATAACCTTATAAATGGGTCATATTTTTTGTCAGGATGTACCATAAAGCAATATCCTATTACGAGAAAGCTCTAGCACTTTCGACTAAAAGTTTAAGCACATTTTCTGGTCTGGCATACACATACCATCTTCAGGTACTTTCCCAACTCTTTTTTGTTAAAATTCATTTTCTATGGGGATATTGAGCATGCAAACCAGCCTTTTATGGGAAGTTATCCATTGCCAGATCGATGATTTCTCATGCACTATATGACTGTTGAAATTCCGATGTCAATTAGACCTTGACTTGCTCAATACGCATGAATGTATTTCATGCTAATTTCTTTTCTGCCAAGCACATAGATTATATGTATCGGGATTAATTTTTAGAGAAATAACTTGATAACTGTTATATCTGCTGTTGTCTAAAAATGCTTGGGATCCTCCATAGCTTTGATTAGATGAGTCTTTACCCTTATGTTTCTAGCCCTTGGTTCTTGCTTCCAATGTTTGATGATTTATTGCGTTGTTCATCCAGGAGAACTTTGATGCTGCAATTACATACTACCATAAGGTAAGGAATTTTTTTTTTTTTACAATAACAACCTTCAGCACAATTTTCTTTGCATGATGAGTGTTTCTTTGTAGTTTCTGTGTGCCAACTATTCTGGTGGATTTTCCTAGTGGTACTGTGATCAGGTTTACTGTGGGGAAGTTTTGTGCTCATTGTATCCCCTCAATAATTTCATAGTATTAATGTAATTAGGTTATACCTAGATTCCATTCAATTTTGACTTGGGTTTATTAGATGGTTTTGTGCCTACAAATAAACATATAGATAATTAGTGAAAGTCTCTCTTTTTCTTAATCTTGATCTATGGTAGTTTTTTAGGATCAAAGATTGGATCCCCATGGGAGGACATTATAGATGTTGAAGTTACGTGTCACAGTGCTGCCTTTTTTTTTTTTTTTTTGATGAAGTGAGCCCGTAGGCTAGTTACAACTCGCTCCACTAAGCGAACCTGAGAGCATCAAGACCATCCTCCTGTCACAGTGCTGCCTTGACATCATGATATTCCTGATATTTTTCCCACGAAATTCAAGTCCCCAAGTCGTCCTAGATATTCCTGATATAATCATGTGAGTCAAAACCTACACTTATTGAAAGGAGATCCATGCCTAGCCTTTGCAAATTAAACCATGAGTATGAGTGATTGGAGTGTGGACATGTGGATCTTTATTTAACTTCTAGTGGACAACATGCAGCTGGGATTACCTTTGAAAGTCATTTAAAAACATGCCGGAAGAACATGGTTTGTATGTAGCTCTACAATGTGTATAGGGGTGGCTCCTGCTTTTTCTTTCGTTCTGGATGTTGTGCTCTTTGAAGCCATCTTTTGTTCTTGATTTAGTGCTCAAAAACTTTTCCTTGTGTAAAAAACAGGCTTTATGGTTGAAACCAGATGACCAGTTTTGCACAGAGATGCTAACGCTGGCCCTCGAAGAGGAGTGCCGTGGCAGTAATGGTAGAAAATGATAAGATGCTGCTGTTTGTATATCTTTCTAGAAATGGACATGCCATGTATGAGAAATCGACAGGTAGCTACACTGTGTTCTAATGTATACTAACTATTAATCTATTGCCGTTTGACTTTCTAAGGAACTTGGGTTGTTTGCCATCATTTCTTATGTAGATAATTAGTGTTTACATCAAAACAAGCAAACTTATTAACTGGTATACCATCATATGGTGTTTTAATGTATAAGCACTATTTTAAGGATTTGTTATGTTTTTCTGATGACATTTTTACCCTTTTGATGGACCTCCTCCCTGATCTCCCATGCTCATCCTCGTCACCATCCTCCCCGTGATCATGCCCATCAATCTCCCCCTCTGTGTTCATCAACCTACCCGTGGTCCCAGGCTCCCCATCCTCTTTGTCCTCCACATCCTCCTCTTCTTCCCCATCTTCATCATCAACATCCTCCTCCCCGACCACATCCTCATCCTCCTCACTATTCACTACCTTGGTAGTCCGCTCATCCCCGTCGATCTCGCCACTCACTGGCTCTTCTTCCTCCTCTTCCTCTTCCTCCGCCTCCTCATCATCGGACTCCGGCCGCTCATTCTCATCCGAGTCCATCTTGTCAAGGTACTTCAAGGACCTTGCCAGAGCGCACTGCCCTAGCCAGGAGCGCACAAGCCATCACTATCGCTGGTCTCTGTCGCCCCGATCCTCTTTGATGTCCGCCACTGCTGCATCAGATCCTCTTCTCCGTCAATTCCGCCATCATTCTTCTCCACCGCGTCTGCCCGGATCCTCTTCTCCGTCGTCCTCCTGCGCGTGTCGTCCTCCTGCGCGTGTCGTCCTCCTGCACGTGTCGTCCTCCTACGCGCGGATTGGGATCTCCACGAGCTACAGCACCGCACCTCTCAAATCCGCTTCTCCGACATTCCGGGTCCCTTCTGACCTCGGATTTGAGTACCCAAGACCCCGCCGGTCCTTCCCCGTCTCCCTTCCGGCGAGATCCGGCAATCGGCGTCGTTTTCCCCTAGGTCGCGGTCACCATCATCGACGAGCCCTCCATTCCGGCGAGATCCAGTTGTCTACCTCACCAAATCTATCCTGATCCAGCCATGTTGATCCAGATCCCCTTGCATCTGATTGGATCCAGATCCGATTCGACTAGCCCAGATTGATTGATTCAAGATCCTCTAACTCCTAGCAGCCACCAACTCTTAGTTCCAGCAGTTAACGCTGTAGCGAGAAAAAAGAAAAGAGAAAAGAGAATATTGCAAAGAGAATATTGAAAAGAAAATATTGCAAAGAGAATATTGAAAAGAGAATACGGCAAAGAGAATATTGTAAAGTGAAGAGCACAATACAAACCATACATTAGCTCTAAATCCTCTTTGATAGGTATTCTCTTTGTAATCAAGAAGAGGAGGGAAATCTGCAAAGAGAATACTGAAATCCATTCATGTATATTAATCAAGAAGAGAAGAGGGAAATATGCAAAGATAATATTGCAAAGAAAAGAGCACAATCCAAACCATACATCAGCTATAAATCCTCTTTGATAGGTATTCTCTTTTTTCAAAAGAGAATACTGAAATCCATTCGTGTATATTATTCAAGAAGAGAAGAGGGAAATCTGCAAAGAGAATATTGGAAAGAGAATACTGCAAAGAGCAAAAGAGCACAATTCAAACCATACATGAGCTCTAAATCCTCTTTGATAGGTACTGAAATCCATTCATGTACATTAATCAAGAATAAAAGAGGGAAATCTGCAAAGAAAATATTGCAAAGAAAATAGCACAATCCAAACCATACATTAGCTCTAAATCCTCTTTGATAGGTATTCTCTTTTTACAACGAGAATATTGGAAAGAGAATACTGCAAAGAGGAAAGAGCACAATTCAAACCATACATGAGCTCTAAATCCTCTTTGACATGTATTATCTTTGTAAATACTGAAATACATTCATGTATATTAATCAAGAAGACAAGAGGGAAATTTGCAAAGAGAATATTACAAAGAGAATATTGCAAAAAAAAAAAACACAATCCAAACCATACATTAACTCTAAATCCTCTTTGATAGGTATTCTCTTTTTACAAAGAGAATATTGGAAAGAGAATACTACAAAGTGAAAAGAGCACAATTCAAACCATACATGAGCTCTAAATCCTCTTTGATAGGTATTCTCTTTTTACAAAAGAGAATACTGAAATACATTCGTGTATATTAATCAAGAAGACAAGAGGGAAATATGCAAAGAGAATATCGCTGCTGAGGTTGATGACGGCTGCGTGCAGGGGACGGTGGTGGCCGGCGGATTTAAGTGGCTGAGCTGAATCAGGTGAGAGTTGGCTGAGGCAATTTGGTCAAGCCGGTCTAGGGAGATCCGATGGTTGTGGTTGGCCGGAAGTAGATCGCCGGCGATAGGGCCTTTCCGACGGGCGGGACCTTGGAGGAAGGGTCGTGGGACGGAGGGCAAGAGATCCACTGGAGCGGATCGGCTGGAGAAATGCCAGATCGACGGGATCTGGATGTCGACGGCGGTGAGGTTTGGGTTGTCCGGCGTCGGGAACGACGGTGGAGTTCAGCGGGGGCCTTGAATGGTCGGGATGTCGGTATAGGAGGGTTGGCGAGGGTTTTAGAGGGGTTTGGGGGTGAGATCGGTGTCGGAAAGGGGTGATGGTTGCGGCTATGAAGTTGGGTTGGCCGGGGAAGGCACCGGAGGAGACGACCGAGGTGGTGAAGGTGTTGATCGGAGTCGTGGGGCTCAAAGGAAGATAGTGGTGGCGTTGGATGGCAGCGGGGGGTAGCCGGAGAGGAGAGAACGACGGTGATCGACGGAAGCTTAGGGCTCGGGCACGAGAGGGAAGAAGATGGTGATGACATGGCAGAGGAAGCGGCCGGCGACGAATATGGGGGTGGGGGCGGTGGCGGATCTGGATCTGGGACCTGCCGACGACGGATCTGGAGGTGGCGGATCTTGATCTGGGAACGGCCGGTGACGGATCTGAAGGTGGGAGCGGCCGGTCGGATCTGGAGGTGGGAGCTTCCGGTGACGGATCTGGGGGTGGGGGCGTCGGCGGATGTGGATTTGGGAGCAGCCAGTGACAGATCTGGATCTGAAGCGGCGGCGACCGGCGACGGATTTGGAGGTGGGAGCCGTCTGGATCTTGAGGGGGAGGTGTTTTAAGGGAGATATGGTGATAATAATAGAGTGATGGGTATAAGAGTCTTTTAAACTCTAAGATGGTGTTAAGGAGTTAAATCTAATAGATGATGTTTTATTAGCAGGATAAATTTATATAATGGTGCTCCCTACTAAAACCCCTTTTTTATGCTCAATCTACACGACACAAATGTTCAAAAGAAGAGAGAAAGCCTCTCTGTTATTAAATGACTGCAGAACTTGAATGGATTGTGAGAAAGAGCTATATGAGCAGCGACATGGCCTCTGCTAAACATTGATGGGACAACGAGTGTTCCAGAACATTGGGGTTGCGACCTTCAGCACCCTGGAACCGATCCCACAAGAACTCCATAGTTAATCATGTTAGGGCGAGAATAGTATGAGTACGGGTGACCTTCTTGGAAGTCCTCATGTTACAGCTGGGGGTAGAAGGCTCAACTCAACTAATCAGAAGAAAAAAAAAGTGCTCCAAAACATTCATCTTAATCGGTGACATGGTGGTGAATAATTGCTGGATTCAAACAAGAATACGTACAAGTTTTCACATTCAAAGCCTGTCTAGAGAGGTGGACTTCAATGCAAGATTCTCGAATAAGATGGTCACATTACAAAGTTACAAGTAATTCAAAATTGTGGCATTGCAGCAGCAGAGGTAAGCTCAAAATGGCTGTTGCATTTCATTGGGGACAATGATCGAAACTCAATCTGCAAAAGATCACATACGACAAAAATGACCTCGTGCATTTGACATCCGAAGACCTCAACAGAGTCTAATAATAGTATGATAAACATCTGTCAGCCTAAAAGCACAACTAATTCACATCATATACACAAAACATACTCTCTTTCCCTGCAATGGCATCACTTGTTGCATGGCCAATTACACTCGGGGGATACAACAAATAGAGGGTAGGGTAATAAGAGTACAACATGGTTCAGCACTGACGGGGCCAATGGGACTAACCTCCACACAAAACACCATAGATATTGAAACCCATATGAGCAGGTAGCGATGCTCCTTCAAATCCAATCGTGGTAAAAAAGCACAGCCCTTGAACCTCAATGTGCTCATTTAAATAGATTGCTCGTTCCCGCGTCATCTCTACAGGCAACAGTTTCCACTACTCATGACGATATGGGTTCATATGGGTAAGATAGCCAAGGGTGTTTCAATGCTTCTGATGCAGTCGGACGCTTATTTGGGTTTACTTGAAGGAGGTAAGCAACAAAATCAATAAATCCTTGATCACCCATAGGCAAACGGTGCCGTAGTGATGTCTTCTTTGGGATCAGATATTCTAGCCTATTAGTCTCCTGAAAAGAAACTCTGAGAGTCAGGCATGAGCAGGATATCTTCATACAGAAAATAGTAGAAACCATGTTTTTTCAGTTGTTTAAATGATGCTGATTACAAAGATACAAGTGTCATGAAGAAATGCTAGAAGCCTAGAGCAGCTCCTAAATGCCTCACACAGATAACATCTCATGCGCTCCCACATTGATCCAGACCTAGACTGTGCATGCGCACGCACGCATGCAACCACACACACGACCACAAGGACATGTGCCCACATCCACACATGAATGAATTCCACCACTAACAAGGGACGATGTTGGCTTATGAAATGATATGGTTTATTGAAAGAGAGATTTTCCTGGTACGGTCTTGAAAAGTTAAAATATGGATGCTTGCTGGCAAGTATGCCAATCTTGATGCTCTGATGCACAGAGCGATGAAAAAAAAGTTAGCAAACAGTCACTCGACAGTTTGCTCGAATGCTGTTTGCTCGAATGATTTCTGATTAGATGCTAACGGGGACTTAAACTATCCAGTTTGACACCCGAAGGATGCATATTTTCATGCTCAATAAGAACAGAAGATGCTCATACCTGACTTTTTTCATATAGCATATGATTCTTTGAAAAATATTTGTATGTATCTCGTCCCTTCACTAACATGCCTTGTTCGATGGGACCGATAATACCAATGACACGTGCAAGCAGGGTTGCAGGAGAATCATTCTGGAAGAGAACCTGTGAATTGCAAACATGTCAATTCACTTACCTTATGCTATTAGTGCTCAAGGGGACCTAAAATGAAATTTGCAACATCATCTAATACAAGAATCAAGATTTTCTCTTAACAAATTGCGTAAAGAATAAGCATCTGAGACTTCTTGTCGACTTTGGGCAAGTAATTATGCTTGCTGTCTCGTCTTTTGGGTATAGAACTAATTTATACAAAAAGCTCAAAAACAATAAATGAATTATCTAATATATATCTGCCTCCCTTAATGTAAGAATACCAAGTACACTAGACAAAGTGAAAACCCAAGGTTCGATCTAGGTTCTTCATAACTAAATCCCACCTGTACAGAGAAGTTGCTTTCAAGTTGTTTCACAAATGCTGGAGTCCTTCCTCGAACAAAATACAGGATATGAGTAATATGAAGGCGCTTGATAGGATACCAATCTCCAAGAAAGGAGTAGTACAAAGCAAGAATTCTTTAGTTAAAGATCATCTAGTATGTTACCGAGGATAATAGAATATAACATATTAATCATGCCACTGTGGAACTGTAGATCATTAAGCAATCAATGAAATGCGATTCCTATTGCATCGTCAAGAGTTATTAAGAAGCAAGGATACGAGGATACAATTGCCAAATTATTTGTTGTGAGGACTTTGGATACGAGGATACAATATCAACTAGCAATAATTTGAAGGTACAGTGTTTGCTCCAGAATTCATCATCTTGAGATAGATTCACATGGCAGGAAGAAGCGAGGACATAGGATTAGATAAACTAATAGAAATTGTTTAATCCCATTCCTTGAAAGAAGGACGTAGTAGATAATGATTCAAGTTGTCTTATTTACATTCCTTGAAATGATTTAGCAGCCTAGTGCCAAGGTAGTTGTATAAGTCTATAGGTAAAATACAAATGATGGACAATCTGGAGTGAGAGATGGTTCAATTTCATTGTGAGACTACTTTCCAACTATCTTACTCCTAAGTCTCCACACCATCTCATCTTATTGTACTTTTGAGGTGATTCAAATTGATCAGATTTTCACTCTTTTTACTGGTTTTCTTTCTCCTGGATTCTCACATGATTCAGCTTTATCTAACTAAAATCTTAATGTACTTCTAGATGACCTCGAACCTGAAATATGTTGTTTCTCATTCTCATCTAGCTTGATATTCTCCAGAGCAGTGATGAGTTCTTGAGGTTCAATAGTTATATTGGTTGAATACTCTAAAAGTCAGATACTCAGATGTTAGGTACTCAGGGCGTGTTTGGCGTCGCCCCATCCCACGGGATGGGGATGCGTGTTTGGATCTCGCACGGATCCTGCACGGTTCCCGGAAAATGGGATCCGCCTTTCGGCGCCGAGTGAACGCCGCGCGCGGGATCCGCCCCGCGGGTGCCGCGCGCGGGATCCGCCCCGCGGGTACCGCTGATCCCACGGCCCCCAAACAGGCCCTCAATGGATGGAACAAACATACATCTATAGTAAGCAATTCACGAACTTAATTAACACTCTATATTACCAATGAATTATGAAATAGAAGTCCATGCTAAGCTCCTATCTTCTATAGTCTTCTGATAGGACATGGTAAGAAATAGGCATCAAGGTGAAAACTACAGTCAGTGCCTATGGAATACATGTTCTAAGCATTAAAGCTGAAGCGCATGTTGTGCCCACTGAAGTCAACATGTATATCAATTCCTCAGAAGCAAGCAATGAAAGATGGAACCATGATTCATGTTCTCGAAGGAATGTTAGCTATAACACAAACAATATGTAGTCATAATAATATGACAAAAAAGCACAAGCATAGAAGATTACAACATTTATTAACAAAGTTGTCACAAGGAAAATGGACATAGACGTACATTTCCAGTGCAGAGTTCAGCCAAGATGCATCCAAGTGACCATATATCTATCTTTTTCTCATATGGAAGGCCCAAAATCACCTCGGGAGCACGATAGGATCGTGACTGTACATAAGAGCAAAGGTGATCTGTCTCGAAGCAACTGCTACCAAGGTCAATGACCTTTACTTCACACCTGCTATAGCTCTTCACCAGAATATTCTCAGGCTTCAGATCGCAATGAATAAGACCAAGGCCATGCAAAAATTGAAGCGCCTCCAAACACTGAATAGTGATTGACTGCAATTTAAGATATTCAAAAGTATGACAAACTATACCAAGGAACAACATTAACGACATATCGGAAGGTTTAAATATTGGGAATACAACTTATTCCAAGGAAAAACATTAACAACATATTGGAAGGTTTAAGAAAAAAAATTTGGAATACAACCTGCAGCCTTGGCATCGTGAAATAAACCTCGCCACCTGATTCTCTATTGAACTTGTGAAACTCATATAAGTTAGCTTTGAGAAGTTCACAAACTATCAGCAAATGCTCCTGTAAAGTTCAAGCATCAGGTAAACAGAAATAGGCAACAAAATGTAAAGATGTGAAGAAGAAAAAAGAGACAGTAACAGGCATTACAATTGGCTGACCACTGTGCATATGACAATACTTAAATGTTGACCTCGTAAAATTTCGTTTCAGATTTGCATATTGGAAACTAGCTATCATGGTGCTTTAAGATCCGCTTCGCAATGTGCTCATTTGTGCAATAGCCTAAGTTGTTGATCAGTTTCGGAGTTCGATGAACTAGATCGCAGTCTCCACAGAGAGATAAGACTGTATGAGTCAATGTAAGTTGCTTGTGTTATCCGATTCCCTGGGCTAGGTAACCAAATCATAGCACATTCCAGGTTTAAGATGTTTCGATATGGGAAAGGACGTTGTCAATGTCTCAGCCAATCAGTGGTTATCATGTACCCTAGCTAGTGCTATTAAATTCCCAATAGGAGATGATTTCTTACAGGAAAACAGGACATATGACATGACATCATGTGATTTCTCACTTTCAGTGCTCTTTAAGCTAAACTCCTTCCAATGTATATAACTTTCAAAGCATTATAAGGCCACTTTTAGGAACCATGAAATAAACAGCACTAGAACTTTAAACTCAGCCCATGGATTATCGTCCCGGTGGTACGCGCCGTTCCGGCCACCCGCCGGTACAGTGCATATCATACCGGTACGCATCCAAACCAGCCATGAAAGGCTGGTTTTGCTTCTTTTAGGGCGTTTTTCGCTCGTTTCTTATTTGATTTGAAATATATTGAAGCTAACTAATGTAACTAACAACTAAAGTTGATATTCACTTGTATTTAACATCTCTAATTGGCCAAATATCATTTCTTATATAAAAGCAGAGTGACAAGTTGTCAAAGTAGTATAATACAATACATGAAAAATAAGCAATAACTTAATACATTTTCCTACATTTATAATAGTTTTACAATTATTTTCAATTTTTCTACATTTCCATTTTCCTACATTTATAATAACTTAATACATTTTCTTCTCTTTCTCCCCCTCCCTCTTCCTTGTTGAGTTTGTGGAGACTGATCATTCGGACCCAATCATGGCACACTATGCAGAGCTGACGGGGGCCGGAGCAGCGCCCCCGAAACAAAAAACGGATTTGATATATGTTGATAAGGGTAGTTTATGTAATTTTCTATACCCTATGTGTCGAAACCCTAGGATATGAAGGTGTATATGGACGGCCGTCATTGTATTATGTAATTTGACTCTTTGCCCCTTCCTCCTCCACCCATCGTCCCCTACTTTATTTTTTCTCTGCTTCCCCCTCTCCTTCACCTCTCTTCCTCAAGCCGGTTTGTACCGGTCGGTATTCATCCGGTCTCCCCCTAATCCGATCCGGGGGAGAAAACCGTCCCGATTAGCCACTGGTACGGTAAATATCGGGCAGTACGCACAGTACCGGCCAGTATGGAAATCCATACTCAGGTCTACAACTCAGTCAGGAAAAGGCGTCTTCAATTATAATGTGCTCATTGCAGATGTGAAGAAAAGTAAGCTTACATGGTTGGATAGAGGACTGATCAAGATTTCAAAATGAGAAAAAATTTATCAAGGGATAGGACTCATAATTCATAATTCCTTCTTCTATCAAACGTGATGTTGGACAAAGATTGCTAATGCATCTTCGACACTTCAGACCATGCTATCACAACTTAAAAGTACCCCAAAATTGAATTGGCCACAGGCTATTATAAGGCAAGAAGCCGCTTAAGAGACTCCTATGAACAGCATCGTCATTCCAACTGAAACTCGCTCATGATGCTTCTAATCAGGCATCCACAGATGAATGGCTAAAGCAATTAGCACATCATAGGAAAATTTGTGGACTTGTTCTGAAGCAGAGGGGGCGGACTACAAAGGCAAAGACTATGGTAATTAACCCCAGGATCAGGATCTAAAACTATTGGACAGGCTAGAACTATAATTCCAGTACGAATTCCTTAACCCTGATGTCCTCACATGTTCAACCCATCATTAACAGTCACTTTTGGTGGATAGGTGAAGTAATGGTATAATTTCAAAGTGTCGCCGCTTTAAAAAAAAAAATTCACCTAGATTATAAAGAAACAACAGAAATTGGTTATTGCAAAAGTCAAACAAAAGTAAAGAACTCAAAGCTGCCAATATATAACTCGCCAACATTCAAATTTTCAAATACTCACTTTTTGACCACCAATTCGGATTGAGAAAATATCAAGGCATCAGCAAAATGACAACTTCATAAGAAATGTTATAAGGAATATATCATAGCAGAGATGAGTTGAAATAGTTGGTTCAGTTACATGCTCAACAAACATAGTGGTTTAGTAAAAAACTAACTCACCCGATAGTAGAAGTAATCATATAGTCGCAACAGGTGGTACTTGTCACCGGGATCGTGCTTGTTGACAAATTTCAGAAGCTTAATTTCATCAAGACTCTGGTCAAAAAAGTCTTTGTTATTCTTGATGATTTTCACGCACACATCCATGCCAGTATGCAAGTCATGTGCCTGAATAGCTTTGCTGAATGCCGCTGATCCCAAGTATTCAGTAACATGATAACGTCCAGCAATCACCGAATTGAGAACAACATGGAAATTTTTATCTTCTTCAAAGCCAGTTCTGATAAAAAGCAGAAATAGGTAAGATGATTAGAAAACATGGACTGACGCACTCAACTGCTTTGCAGGAAAAAAAAGAAAGCAAACAACTCTCAAACAGAAAGTAGTAGATATCATATTCAGCCCGAGATATTAAAGTTAAGAAGTAAAACATGCCTGTTTTTTCTATGCACAATCTTAAGATTAAAGATTTCAAATTCTTCCTCCTGAGCTTTTATCTGCCTCACTTGTTCCTGCAAGGCGGCTGCTTCTTCATCCTCTAGTATTGTCCCAGGGTCTTCTTCTCTCAAATCATTTGCTTTGGTGTCTTCACCCTTCTTAACTTCCTCTTTTTCACCATAACCAATATTCGACACTGATGACGATGTTGAATTCCTTGATCCAACAGTATCACCAATATTTTCAGATCTATAACTCTTTATAGGTGACGAATCCCTGCTTTTTTCTCTCCATGAGGGAAGCGTGTCGTCAACACCTACACCATTTCCGCAATCATCAGTGTCATCACCACCAACAGTGTGCCTGTTTGACCAAAGCGATTTACCAGAGTCCGCCTCCAACACATTTCCAGATCTGGGCAGTGGTGGGAAAGAAAAACCAGGATCACCATAATTAGGTCCTCGAGGGTAAACACCCTTTTCAGGAGCCAAAATGTATTTATCTGAGTCATATTTATTTTTCTTACTTTTATCCATCTTTGACCTATTAAAGTAGCTCTTACTAGCGTCATGATCAAAATGTCTGCCACCACTCATACTAACATCGCGATCATGAAAGTATTCAAGGTCCCCTTCACTGCTTCCTCCAACCAAACTTTCACGTACTTCACTGCCAAAATCAGCAGCATCACTGTTTATACCCACACCAATAGACCTGACTGAACAATGTTGATCGTCATCTACACACAGATCATCCGGATGAGACCGTTCACAATCATTGAGCACTTTCCCATTTCCTAACATCACAAGTTCATTATTCTGGGCAACAAAGCCCTGCCAAACAGGCTCCGCACGCATTAAATTGAGTTCTTCAACATCCATCAATTGCCCATCATACTGTGCTATCAAATCGCTCTCATGACTCCTTCCATACATTTCAGACATAGCAAGTCCTGAAGGCCCATCTGGAGCAGCAGCATGCCCCAGACCTTTTTCCTGCAAATACCGCTCGCCTGAAAAGTACGAGTCCTCCTCCGCAAAAGATTGGTCATCTTCTTCGTCCTTTCTTGGAACTCTGTCCTGCGGGTCAGGAACACTGCTCGGCCCTGTGCCCTTTTCATTATCACTTGGATAGTCAATTTCATGAGCAAGAAACCAAGTTTCATCTTCAATGGGCTGTCTCATGTAACCAACATCGTCGTCGTCATCATATTCATCTGAATCCCAATACTCATTGGGGTAATCAACTGATTCATCACCAACAGTAGCAAAACCAGATACCAGATCAGAAGCATCTTCAGCAATGCCTTGACTTACAGATAGCCAGCTATTTCCAACAGCCCGTTTTCCACCTCCTGTCACATAATCATTATGCGAGTATAGTGCAAATTCAGAATATAGACATGCATAGGGCAACTGAACAGGAAATTAACAATTACCCTACCTCTTATTACAGATAGTTAGTAGGTCTCCATGTTCATTCTTTTCCGCCAAAGTTGGCCAAATTTTAGTCGTTTAATAACTTTAGGGTTGGGATTCTTACCTTTCTCATAGCAAATCACTGAATATGTAGTTACAACTTCAATGACCTTCTAAGAGTTCTATACTGAATGTCAGTTTGTATCCTCATGAATGACATGTTTTCCTACACTTAAACTGATATAACGACTTTGTTCTTTGGCTCAATAGGATTTAGCCTTGGTTCTTGATTTGAAAATTTAAATGTCAACATTTTATTAACATTTTAACTCCAATGACAAACATTCTCCAACCTTCTCATGAATTACCTGTTTCCTAGCATAATCTTTGCAACTTCATGTGATAAGCCAACCAATGAAACAAGAACCTCGTGACTTACCACTAAGACCCCTGCTAGATGCAGGCATCACCATTTCACAAATAATACCTTCAAAACCTAGACTGAACAGATATGTACACAAAATGCAACACAGGATGTTTTATTTGCCTAAGTGGTCGCATCGAACCTAATTTAGCCCTTTTTGCTAGTTTTCTGACTGCACCCTAAAAGAGAAGCATATCTTAATGTAACTAAGTTTTCAAATAACAAGTTTCAAAGAGTCATTTTCAATGAGAGATGATATTTAGACTAACATCATTTATGATTGCCAAAACATGCAACCAATTGTGAAAGTTCACCATGGCTAGAAATACAGCAACAGAATTAAAAATACAATTGTTTTGTTATGGAAATCATACAATGACTTTCATGTACACCGGCATTAGAATAACCCAAAAAAAAATCAACGCAGCCAACGGTACCTGAATAGCTGATATCTTGCCCAATGGGAACATCAAGGAAAGACCCAATCGAGAAGGCATTATCTGCATTAGAAACCTTAGCCCCAGATCCTTGACGAGTATCATCCCAATTATCAGACTTGAGCTTTACAGGAGGCAGCCTTGGCAGCTCTTCCCTGTGATTCACTGAAGTAAGAGGCAGACCAATGCTCCCACTATTGCTCGGCTCGCAATTCTCCTGAGATTTCCCAGAAAATGGCATCCGCTCCACACCATCTATCTCGCCCTTTGTCAGCTCTCCAATATCATTAGCCTCCATCTTTTTTTTTCTCTCTTTCTTACCATCTCCAAAATACATACTGCCATCACAACTGGAAGATGCATCCCCGGTGGAGAATGGGAACACCGTCTTCATTGAGTTCTCATCACTCTTTATCCACAAATTATCCAACAAATTTTCGTGAGCTGAATCAACACCGACTCTACGCTCGTTCGCGTGATTGATCTCGTGCTTTATTTCCACCCCGGGCTTACTCATACTCCCAATACGAGAAGAAACTGTTTGCTCCCACAGTGGATCCGGGTCAGTTCCAACCGCAACATCCCTCTTCTCCGACATTGACAACCCAGGACCTGCCCGGTTTCTTGGCGGCCCCAATATCACCTGCTCGGACAAATCATTAGCCAAAGAACTCACCGCACCATCTCCGGAGCTAAAATTCCAAGGGTAGAGGTCAGAGGAAGAGCTCTCCCCGCCCTGATTGGCGTCAAAACCCTTCTTGTTTCCAGCCCCATTTCCAATCTTTCCTACTTCGATCTCTTTCACAATGAACTCTTTCGAAACCTCTCCGCTCCGAGCTCCGGCGGGGACCACCTGTCTGCCATTATCCTCTCTGATAGCTTCTTGTTTCACTTCGGCGAGCTCCTTCTCCTTCTCCCTCTCCAACAAGCCATTCAAATCGCTGCGTCCCCCGAGCTCGCGAAGCAGAGCGGCCTCGGCCCTAGCGAAGCCATTCCGCCGCAAGAACTCCAGCACCACGTCCACCGAGTCCGCCATCGGACGCCCAGGCTATACCAGCCGCCAAGAACTCCCGACACCACCTCCACGGAACCAAATCAAGCAAACCGTAGCCCAGAGACGATCTCGGGGACGAACCTCTCGCGAGCCATCTCAAGAAACCCTAGGAGACAGATCGATGGATCATCAATGGAGCGCCCTAGTGGTTTCGGTTGGTATCGCGGATCTCGACGAGACTCGGGGTGGCGACGAAGCGGCCGGAGTCGGGATCAGCGGAGGAGGACGGCGGCATCACCGGCGGAGGAGACGAGAGGGCATCCACATTTGGGACGAAAGCAACAGCATCATAAGCTTCGCAGATTCCCCCCAAGACCAACAGATTTTTATCGTCGTTATTGCTGGTATGATCCTCTCTACATGACCGGATATTGCACATTTAACCCCCTACGTTTTGATAATTACATATTTTTGTTTTGGAAAATGGTGAGGGTTCTAAATGAATATTTTTCTTGAGAATATTCGCATAATTTTTCACATTTGTACATCATTACTTGGAGGAGGAGGGGGGAGTTTGATTGACTAGACTTTTTTGTTCTTCTTTCTTGTCCTGCTTTTGCCTTTCTTTTCTTTTTTAAATCGTGTGACCATTTCAAAAATATAACTTTGTTTGCTGTTTAGTAAAGGATATGTTTAACTTAACATACACTTTTTTATTGGAAAATATAGATAATGTTCTTCTCGTTTCTGATGCTACTTTTGCCTTTCTTTGGGTATCATTTCCCTCGTTTTTAAAGCCGTGTGATCCACAATAATAATAATAATATTTCAGTTTTTTTGTTAGGAAGAGCAAGTCAGCTTATTTGAACGGTGGAATCAAATGGTCCATGCATTGCCTGATGCGCATCTTTTTTTACCCGTAGTTTGGTTGGACGGGTGCATCAAACAATGCAATCTCATTAATGACATAAAATTGCTTTACCTATCTCGCCATATACCGTTGATTCAGCGGTTTTCACCATGCATGTATCACGGGCCCGCAATGCATGATAATGTGGGTGAATCAAACACCCACTACATAATTTGATGTAGTACCAAGTATCGCTTGATGCTTGATGCAGTGCATCGTTTCCTGCATCAAACGATGCGGTGCAACCAAACATGACCTTATAATAACTTGGAGTGAGGCTAATATAATAATGGGTTAATAACATTTTACTCCCCTCTAGTTTGACAGTATGTTAATTTACCCTCTATAGTTTAAAACGTGACAAAACGAACCCTTAATTTTTCAATGTGGTCGTTTTACACCCAAATCTCAAACGCCGTTAACCGGCTGACGGCAAACCGGCTAAATAGGTCACATGCGACGCACGTGACCTCGTTTGACCGGTTCAGCCAGCCGCCTCAACTTTGCGGCGATGTCCTATCTCTTCGCGCTCTCCTCCCTCTCTCTCGTCCCTGGTCGTGTCTCCGGTGACCTACCCTCCGTCCTCCCCTGTCTCCTCCACTCCCTCACTCTAGCCCGCAACTACTTCTCCGGCCCCATCCCCTCCTCTTTCTCCTCCCACCACCACCTCCGAACCCTAGACCTCTCGCAGAACTGGGTCTTCGCCCCAATCCCCACCTCCCTCCCTACCCTTGAGCACCTCATCCTCTCCGGCGATCTACCCCTCTTCCCCTCCTCCTCCCCCCTCATCCGGCTCAATCTCTCATCCAACCGCCTCTTCGCCCCAGTTGATCGCTCTCCCCCATGACTCCTCCAGCTTGAGTACCCCGATCTCAGCTCCAACCGCCTCTCTGGCCCCATTCCCAGCTGGATCTTCTCCCCCCCCACATCTCCATCCTCCGGGTCAGCTGGAACGCGTTCTTCGGTCCACTCCGGATCGATGAACCGGTCTCCGCTCAAGTGATCGACATGAGCCAAAACCGATTCGAGGGTGAAATCCCGGGCGCGCTATCGAGAGTGGAGGAGCTCTACCTGGAGGGGGACATGTTCACTGACGTCGTGCAGAGGAGTACTACACGTGTGCAAAGGACGGTGCTCTGAGAGTGCTCTACTTGCAACATAACTTCTTGACCGGGATGGCGAGTTTGGCGGATTCCGGTGTGCCATCGAGGAGCTTGAGTTGTTTGGAGTTCAACTGCATGCAAATGGGTTGAACCGGGCAAAATTGGTCAAACGGGGTCACATGCGTCGCACGTGACCTATTTAGTCGGTTTGCCGTTAGCCCGGTTAAGGATGTTTGAGATTTGGGTGTAAAACAACCACATTGAAAAACTAAGGGTTCGTTTTATCACGTTTTAAACTATATGGGGTAAATTGACATATTGTCAAACTAGAGGGGAGTAAAATGTTATTAACCCTATAATAATCTTTCTAATAAACTAGCTTTATCGTTTATATTGCAAATGTGTGCGTTTATATTTGACCAATACGGACGAAGCGTGTAATATCCAAATTTTACAAGGACAAATGTATAATTAGCTCGTATAAATACCCGATAACTTACTTAGGTATCCCACTTAACTCCCCACACTTATCCCCAAACACAAAAAGTAATAATTACTACTTTATCCCCATTTCACCTACCACCACCACTCTACTTTTAGGGCCTGTTTAGCTCCGACGGATCCGCAAAATCTATTGGAGCGGATTCCAAATCGACGTCCGCTCGAGAAGAGCGGACGCTGAAATTGGGATCCGCATGGAATCCGTGCCATTGCCAAACGCGCGGATTTGATAGGGTGGGATCCGCGCGTCCCCCCATCCCACGGATCCACCGGGATGGAGGTGCGCCAAACACCCCCTTACCTATCCCTATTTCTTAACCCCCTTAATTCAGAATAAGCTAACTTCAAAATCACTTAACCCCCACTAATCCAGAATAAACTAACCACACCCCCAAATACCCTCTTAATAGTAGACGGAGGTAATGGGTAGATGGGCCGGTAATGGGCCTGCGGTTTCGAGGATGTTGGAGATAATTATCTGGTGCCAGCCTGACTCAAACTGAGCTCTGGCAGAGATTCCGAGGAAAAATATCGTCTTATAGCAGATAGTGCCACTTTTGTTTTCTCTCCAGGACTCAATATTAATGTGTCAGGATTGGATTCATGTAATAATTTTGTTAGTCAATTGCATCTGATATTTTCAAATGATCATGACACCTTAAAATAAGAAATTTAACAGCTATTTTTAAAATAGCCATGCATCCGTTGACGTGATTAAGGTCCAAAAAAATAATAAAGTGTCAACGTTGATAAAAATGATATTCACGGAAAACCCTATTTGAAATTTCAATCCTCTCCAGTAATGATATATCAGCACTTCAGAATCTATTATGCTATGTATCATTCGGCAAATGTCTCAAATAAAATGACAAGCATCCTATTATTTTTACTAGCTTACAATTTTTTTCGATCCTTGGATATATGCTTGATGATACCTTGGTGGCAGACTTGACAGTACAAAAAAGAGTTGTGATTTGAATACATCGGTAATGTTCTATCCATGGAATACATGGTTCAATCGGTAGAGATGCTGATTGAATATATGAATCATCGAATCAGTAGATCTCTACCGATTGAGTCGATGTACAATGTACTCATGTACATAAATTATTTTTGATACAGAAAATTATTTTTGATACAGAAAATTATTTTAGAATAATTTATGTCGTGAGAAAAGCCAGGAGGCTTTCGGCGCGAGTACATATGCCTCATAGGTCTGTCACTACTGTATGAGCTTTTGACCCCTAAACTTAGTTAATACTTATTTAATAGACTCAAACTAATAATAGAAAAGAAAAAACAAAACTCTAGAGCCCAGGAAAGAGAAATATAGTCTATAAATTATCCTTCGAGACAACCAACGATTTGAAATCTATCCTGTTCAAAACCATGGCCGAACACCCATGAACCTAGTCTGGGTTAAGCCGGCCCCGGCCCAACAAAACACCCAGTCCAATGCTACCTCTGGATTGAGGCCTCAGTCTGTCCCCGTAATTGAATAGTTTGTAAATTATAGTCCTTTTTAGGATGTTGTGCATGTGATGGTTAGGAAAAATCCAGAAAGAAGTATGGATGGCATTTAGCGATTAAAAAAATAAAAAAGTATTAATTACGTGTATGTATCATCTCCTCCTTTCCACATTTCCCGAAGGCTACAGCCACAACACAACCTACGGCCTTGTTTGGTCATCGGATCCGAGAATTGGTTGCACTAATTCTGAAATTGCATGCAAATAGTAACTCTAAGAATTGGTAATTTGAATTTTAATATAATGTTTTTATCGGAATGTGTGCCATCAATCCCATCTACATACACCCTGATCCCATCTACACGATCGATGCACAAATTGACAAATACCTGAGTGTCTATTACCATAAGTTTCGCTCTATGGACGAAACCTCGCCGTCATATGAAGATTACATCAGGGCTCGTTACGAGGAATCCAACGAGACAGCTCATGCAAAGTTCGACACGGCAACTTACATCGAAGCCGACATGACATGCTTCGAGCAATGTTCGAAGTTTTCTTCTACCGTTGTTTACGTGGTTCTTGCTTGCTCTGTTATCCTCCTGCCTTATTTTTTTTCTATTGATGTATTTGGTTTAAAACTAAAAGTTGGCTTATTGTTTACTATAGTTTGAGTTAATTTAGAATATGCCAGTTTGTTTATGTATCTAATTATAATTCATTCTACTTTAGTCTAGTTGATTATGTCGAATATGTTATTTGAAAGTTAAGGTGAATATATGCATCATAATATTAGTAGAACAAAATTAGAATATTATATATTATATGTATTATAATATTATTAATTATGAAAGTCAGGGTGAATATTATATGCATTATTATATTATTAATTAAATTACGAATATGTCTAAAAAAAATTCAAATGTCGAATATACTTTTCACCTCACCAATCCCTATTCCTATTTCACTTTTCCATCCAAACACTATTTTCTTATTCAAATAAATCATTACTGATTTATCCAACATTTTCAACCAAACACCATAACTTTATCATATTACTTATCCTAATATATTAATTCATATTTTCCCTAAACCCAGGATAGCATATCTCTCCGCCAAACGACACATAATGTATCACATCTAGCACCTACCACTAATCTAAGGTTTTGTCTCCGCCAAACATACCACAAACGAGTTCACACAACGTATTCCATTGTTAGGAGGAGTTAGGACATAGACAACTTTATCTCCACCAAACCAATCAATCCAAATGATTCATTAATTACAAGTCAAAATCTTATTTCTGAACCAGCTGAAATCTAGGCAAAGCCCCCCCTAGAATAGGAAAAAGGAATTCCATAGGGGTGATACCTAAGACCTGACCTAATTTGCCCGTGATTGGGTCCGACCAATCTAGTCAAAAGACTCGGAGCATGGTAAGTGTCACAGGCCTAAATAAGGGGGTAAATTTTCGCCTTACTTTTTACTTGATGATGGCGCCAAGAGACCCCCACGTAGAGCCAGCACACCACCGTCGCGCGCCCGCACGCTGCTTGTGCTCCGCTCGTACGTCGTCTGCACGCTGTTTGAGCACCGCATGTGCACTCCACCTGGCAGCCCGATCGCCTCTTGACCAGCCCTCCTTCTTCCTTGTATAATCACAAGTACACACATGAATATGAGTAAGGGATGAGATCTCAACTCTATTATTGACCAATGATTACAAGAACACTCTTCTCTCGCGCCCAACCCTTTTTGAGTGCAATCACTCTGAATACAAGAAGCTCTCAACCCAAAACCTTATAATCTCCAGATCCTCTCCCATATGCCCCAATACCTGGCCGTCCTCCTCCTTATATAGAGGAGCAGTCCGGGTCTTCCTTCATAGGGAAGTCTCCTTGCCCAACTCCGACTTTGAGACCTTAATTGACTCCATGTCAATTAGGACTCTGACTTGGCCAATCATGAAGCTGCCCATTTCATTTGGACTCCTTGTTGAGTTAAGACTTGCTTTGGATAGCCAAAACCGCTCGCCCTACTTGACTCCAAAATAGGACTCCTTCCTATTTCCGTGCGTCAAGCCCGGAATCTTCTGCACCATCTTCTATCTTTGTCATATCATGTCTTGTCAAAAACCTAAGCCAAGTGAAAGTTGGTTATTTGCATGCTCAGATTGGCCCCCATGGCCAACTGCCTTCCGCTGGGCAAGCCAAGTCCTAGTCCCACTTGAACTCCCGCGCCACTTGGACTTTTCTCGCGCAAAATCTTTCCTTTGCCGCGTCAAGTCCTCTCAGGAGCCCAGTCCAATTGATACTTGGACAATGGCACGGTTGGTTTGGCCCCAATGGCCTACTGCGTCATGCCGGGCGCGTCGTGTCGCGCCGAGTCCTAATCCGACTAGGACTCCTCATGCAACTCGAATTTCGCCCGCGTCAAATCTCTTCATCACACACGCCATGACGTGTAGAGTCCTAGTGGAGCTAGGAGTTCAAGTCAAATTGGAGTCATAGTAGGACTCGAACTCCTGGTGGCACTCAAACTTTCGTCGACATTGTGTCGCATTGCGCACCAAGTGCCCTAGCGCGTGCGTCTCGCCCGCGTGCACGCCGTTTGCCCGCCTAGCGCATCATGTCGAGCATGATGCTCGTCTGACTTGTGCTATAGCGCGTCAAGTCTTGATCTTGGCCCGGTCCACCGTGCCATCTTCTTACTTTACCGCATCATCTTCAAAATCCATCGCGCCAAGTTGGTGATGATGCATGCCACTCCTATTTAGCTCGCTATCTTGAGACCTCCTAGACTCTCATGACCATGGGGCTCCAACCCCACGTCATGATTGGGCTCTTGACCATGCTACCTCCGGATGACTTGAGCCAAGTCCTTGTCATGGCTCAAGGCCCTCACAGTAAGCCCACTCTTGTTTCCCACTACGGATTGGATTAGGGATAATTGGCATTTAGTAGTTTGGTAAGGAAATATTCACCCATAAGGTTAGATACATTTTTCTTAAGTCATTTAGTGTATAATTTTTTTTTATTAAAATGCCCTTTCAATATTCCTAACATATCCATGTGACTGTTCATATGCCTGTGACTGTTCATATTCCTGTGACTGTTCATATTCCTGGTATGATTACGGAAAGTAAGTTACTTTCCACCACTTCTAGTTACTTTCCATTATGTACAAATTACTTTCCATATGTACAAGTTACTTTCCATTTTTTTATAAATGTACAAGTTACTAACTCTCTCTCATCATTTAATGGAAAGTAAGTTACTTTTCAGATTAAAATAATGGAAATTAACTTGTACAAGTTAGTACAAATTACTTTCCATATGTACAAGTTACTTTCCATTTTTTTTGTAAATGTACAACTTAGTAACTTGTACATGTTACTTTCCAGTTTTTTGCAATTGTAGATTTGTGGAAAGTAATTTGAGTCAAAAATTACTCTAATAAATTAAGAAATTTTTGTTAAAAATTTGATTGTCAATTACAATAATTACAAAAAAAAAGATCACATGACTTTTCAAAAATTAAAAAAAAAAGTAAAAAAGCAACAGAAGACGAAGACGCCGGATCC
>OY986964.1:31886052-31956341 GCA_963920575.1 Narthecium ossifragum
GGTACCGATCAATTAATCTAGTTCATCAATAGAATCGGTAGAACACTACTGATAGACTAGATTAACTAATCGGTATCTCACTACCTATTCGATGCCATGTAGCCATGTACACAAATCTTTATTCTTTCAGAAAATATGCAATAATGATCATTTGGCCAAACGTTTGTGAATAAAGATTTATATACATGGCCACGTGGTATGTGCATTGCACATGCCTCCAATTAGTAGTGAGATGTCGACTGATTGATCTATTCCATCGATAGAACCATATCGATGGACTAGATCAACCGATCGGTATCTCACTACCGATTGAATGTACCAATGATCGAATCGGTAGGTATCGGTGGGTATATACCGATCAATTGATCTAGTCCATCGGTATTTTTCTACCGATACATCATCGATGGATTAGATCAACCAATCGGTATCTCACTACCATTGAACATACCAATAATTGAATCGGTAGATATCGGTAGGTATATACCAATCAATTGATCTAATCCATCGGTATTGTTCTACCGATGGACTATATCAACCCAACGGTATCTCACTACCGATTAGAGACATGTGTAATACATATGTCACGTGGCCATGTACATAAATCAAAAGAATAAAGATTCATGCGCATGGACAGGTGGCATGTGTAATGCACATGCCACCTATCGGTAGCCAAGTACCGATTATTTCATCTATCCTATCGGTAGCCCACTACCGATTGGATAGATGAAGATATCGGTACTTGTCTACCGATAGGTGGCATACTTGGCTACGGATTGAATGTATCGGTATCCCACTACCGATATCTTCATCTATCCTATCGGTTCGGATAGATGAAAGAATCGGTACTTGGTTACCGATTGAATGTATCAGTAGCCCACTACCGATAGCTTCATTTATCCCATCGGTAGCTCACTACCGATGGGATGAAAGAGTTGGTACTTTGACTACCGATCATGTCGGTATGTGCACAAATCATCAGTCTAAATCAAATCACGACTATTTTCATAAATATTAATCGACACGCATCAGCTTTGTTTTGGCAAGTGTCAAATGGCGGGGGGACCCGTGAAGCATCTGTCCACCAGTAGGTGACCATACCGGTTCGCAATCATTCCTGCCCTTTTGAAGGTATGGATTGTACACGTCCTTGTCATCTCACTACGTCACTTTTACTAGAAAGAATGTTCTTGCAATTCCAGTATTCTATTGACACGTGTCAGATACTGATTGATAGGGTGTGGGAAACGCCTTTAAGTCGAAGTAGTTCGAATCTATTTGTGTGTGTGCGGGGGCGGCCTTGTGGCGATTTTAGAACCAATAGGCAGCATCCACTCACATACAAACAGTAAACAGTCTCGAAGAGGGGTAAAGATTTCCGTACATTGCCACGTGCCATGTACACCGTACATGCTCTCCTCGATCGGTAGATGTCTACCGATGGAGGATGCTAATCCATCGGTAGAACACTACCGATAGGTTAGGTGACTTGATCGGTAGACATCTACTAATCAGATGATTCACACATTCAATCGATAAATATCTACAGATTGGTTGATCTAATCTATCGCGGTAGATGTTGGGATATCAATGTCATATTTTTTGCAAAAAGATGTCACTTCATTTAACAAAATTTCCCATTCATTGTTTCTCATCATCTGCAATCGTTGCTTTGACACTTTGACTAATATCATAGCATTCACAATATCTTGATCACTCCTTTGCAAAGCCAAAGACAACTCATTTGTAATTGCCAATACACTTTTCATCAAGGGCATGTTTGCTTCACATGAAGTGACCGGAAGTCACTTTTTTGAAGTGACTTCCGAGCCGCTTCATGTGTTTGGTTGCTCGGAAGTGTGGCTGAAGTGACTTCAACCCCACTTCCAAGTCACTGTAGCCAAAGCTGCCACTTCCCATTTCGACTTCCGGTCTTTTTGGCCTGAAGTCATTTGAAGTGGCATTTGAAGTAGCATTTGAAATGAGAAATAATATTAATAATATTATACTGTAACAAATAATTAATATAAGTAGGTCTCACATATCACGTATCATCTCGTGATTGATCCACGTCATCCAAAATAAAATTATTTCTAATAATTTAATTTTAAAGTTATTAAATTATTAATATTTAAGATTAAAATATTATTTTTAATGTTTTAATTTTAATATTTTAAGTGGCAAATAATGTTAATAATATCATTAATATTATACTGTAATAAAATATTAATAAAAGTATGTCTCACATATCACCTCGTGATTGATCCACGTCATCCAAAATAATATTATTTCTAATAATTTAATTTAAAAGTTATTAAATTATTAATATTTTAAGATTAAAATATTATTTTAATGTTTTAATTTTAATATTTTAAGTGGCAAATAATGTTAATAATATCATACTGTAATAAAATATTAATATAAATGGATCCCACATGTCACGTGGCACCTTGTGATTTGTCCACGTCATCTAAAATAGTATTATTTTTTAATATTTTAATATAGGAAAATTATTAAAATATTAAATAGTTGGGGGTGACTATATCCCACTTCAAATATCAACCAAACACCAAAACTCATAAACCCCCCAGAAGTCACTTCACTTCATTTCGCTCCCCAGAAGTCACTTCACTTCAGCTCATTTCTCAGCAACCAAACATGCCCCAAATGTAAACTGAAGGAAAAATCAAAAGAGTGTATCGAGTTTATAAGAAAGCAAGCTTCAACTCTTTGTTTAGAGGATATACCATTATCTTCAACAATCTCAAGTAGCTCAATCACATAAGGGAATAACAAAATTAAATTAAGAACAGTCCCATAATGTGATCCCCAACGTGTATTATCAGGCCATTTCAAACTAATTTCTTGATTCAAACCTCGTTCACTAAAAAGTTCACCCTTATTTAGTGCTTTAATAACTTTATCAAATTGTTTACCATAAGAATATCTCTTCTTTTAGAAGAGGCCCCAACAACATTGACCAAAGTAGCAATCAAACTAAAAACCGAAACAACATCAATATGATTTTTAGCAACGGCCACAAGTGTCAGTTGAAGTTGATGAGCGAAACAATGAACATAAAATGCAGGTTTATTGTCATTTAAAATCAAAGTTTTGAGCCCTTTAAAGTCACCTTGCATGTTGTTAGCTCCATCATAACCTTGTCAACGAATTCTTGATAAACTCAACTTGTGTTTAGAAAATAATGCATCAATTGCCGCTTTGAGTGAAAGTGCGGTGGTATTTACTAAACGTACGATACCAAGAAATCGCTCAATAACAATTCCCTTACTATTTACATAACGAGCAACAACAGTCATTTGTTTTTTCACTGATATATCACGAGACTCGTCAACCATAATTGCGAAAAACTCATTTTCAATTTCTTTGAATATAGTATTAGTTGTTTCACTTGCTGCAGCATTCACAATATCCTTCTAAATATTACGGTGAGACAACTTGTTATTATGTGGGGTATTCTTTGACACTGCTTTATTAACAGACTCATTGTGATCGGTAAAAAATTATCGAAGCTTAAGAAAATTTTCTTTATTACTAGAGTTGTTATATTCATCATCACCACGAAAGCCAATCCTCGGCGGAAAAGGAATCTTATGCAATCCACTGAGGCATTTAACTGAGTCCGATATTTAATTTTTGCTTGCTCTAACTTAAAAAAACACTCTGAATATATTGTAATTGTTTCATTGGATCTTGACACTTTTTCCATGCTTTGTTATGAGCACTATTAGCATCTCCAACATGATCATTCAATCTATCTTTTTTTATTCCAATTTGAAAATCCATCAGTCACGAAAGTATCATCCCTCGCTTGTTTACCCATATTAGGTTTAATTAAATAGCAACATAAGTAAAATAATGCATCTTTTTCTATGCTATACTCGAGGCAATTTTTATGATTCAAACCAAGAATGATTGAATCGGCATAATACTTTATCAATTTCTCTCTATAGGAATTTGTGATTAAGAGTTTAACAATGATCTTTTTGAAGATATGCTATTCTAATTTCATCTCGTTCATACGGATGAAAAGATGAAGTTTTTTTTCCATAGCCCTGAATGGTAGGAAGTGTGCCCAAGTCAACACGACTGTATTTCAAACTTTCTTGCGTATAATTATCTTGACTTTGAGAATAGTGTTGCTCTATTGGCGATTTTCTTGTCAAAAATTAGTCCATGATTGATTGCATCGCTAGTAAAATATAAAAAACATAATCAATTAAATAAAATCAGGTGTCAACTAACATTAAAAAATACAACACAAGCTTATTAAACAAGAACAAAAAGAAATCAAATCACAAATTCTAATGTAGAAAATTGAGCACGAGTCAATTGAAAAGCTCAAAGCTCAACTCATCAAACAATTTTTTTTTGAAAAATTCTATTTATATGTCATCCGTGCTTCAAAATTTACCCTGAAAATAAATCAAGCAAAGTAAAATAGAACATTGGGTGTTTGTTGGGGGTGGGGGGATAGGTTGGGGCTTTGGGCTGCTTGTTTATGAATTTCACGGTGGTTGTGGTATGTGGAAAGAGCCAAACAAGGCTCATGGTGGCTAAGGGCCTGTTTGGCTCACCGGGATCCGTGGGATCCGGCGGATGGGCGGATCCCGCACAACGGGATCGGGATCCGGCGTTTGGCGTTTGAATATCGCGAATCTCATTACGGGATCCGTCCAAGGGCGGATCCCATTTTCGACGTCCGCTGGGGGCGAAATTTGCTCCCGCGGATTCTATCCCATAGATACCACGGATCCGTCCGTGTCCAAACGGACCCTAAGTAAAGGAAAAAGTCAAATAAGATAATTGTTTAGGATTTAAGAAAAAAAATAGTAGTATAGATATTAGATGAGAGAGTTGCCCAACCGCCCAAGTGAGATGAGGTGAGGTGGCGTCTCTTGCTTTTGGAATTTAGCTAGAAATTAGATGATACTTTGGGTGGTTTTTTATATTATTTTATTTTGAGAGAGGTAATTTTATTTTTATTGAGTGCAATTTGTAAAGATATGGATGTTAATTTTCGTCTTTTAATGGATGCAATTTTTTCTTTGATTAATAATTGCATGAAAAATTGCAAAATCGAAGGGGCGCCCCTGGCCGACTGCATTTAATACTTCAAACCGCATCGCCGTTTGGAGGCAAATTTTTTTTTCTACGCTCACGGACGAATCTTACAGCGCACAGAAATATCTTATCTACACAGAAATTTTCTACAAGCAGATGGGTGCAAAACTTTTTTATCTGCACCCGTCGTGCATCATGTGGTCCGGATCATTGAATGCACGTGATCAAGGATATTTATAATTAAGGAGTGAAATATATATAATGGATTCGAGAATATTCCTAATATCCCCCCTTAAAGCCGGGTTAATGTTTATTCCGAAATTTATTCCTCTACCCTCTACCAGACGGGGCCATAGGCTTCTCTGTTCTCTCTCTTTCTTCGTATATGCATGAAGATTTCGGATTGTCAACTCGGTGCTAGTATCTCGCGGGGGGAGAGGTGAGGCTCGGGGCGATGGCGGCCGTGAAGCAGGGGTCGGCCGCCTACAACATCGCCGACGAGAAGGCGGCGGAGCCGGAGGACGCGGTGTTGTTCGTGGGGCTGTCGCTGGTGCTAGGGATCACCTCGCGCCATGTGCTGCGGGGCACCAGGGTTCCCTACACGGTCGCACTTCTCGTCCTCGGCGTTGGTCTCGGCTCCCTAGGTCCATAACCACTGCCACTCTTCTTGGATGCCCTCGTGCTTTCTTTGGATTGTTTTCGACTTTCGAATCGTTTCTTTTCGCTGGGATTCTTGACACTTTATTTGGACTGAGGTTGAGAGAATTCTGGTTGACGATTCAAGAATCAAGAATTTTACGAGATTTGATACGATTTTATGCTATAGTGATTTATATGTTCTCAATGTATAGACGTTTTTAGATCAAAATTCTGAGAATCTTTACGGTTTAGGACCCTCTCTTCCCCTCTCTTGAGCGTTTCTTGACTTATTTATATCTGGTAGGATCTTGCGAGTCCGAGTCATCTCCCACTTTATCTACTGCTTTTAAAAGGTTTGCTGTTTCAAGAAAAGAGTTTTCATGGCGTCTGGAAAGTAGAATTTAAAGAACACTAAAGACGCTTTTCCATGGTTTTTTTAGGTCTTACAATAACTAAATTCTTGCTGACTGCTTTCTCTATTGTTATGAATGATCGAAATATGACGTTTGGTTGCTTAAATTTCAGAATTTGGAACCAGTGCCGAATTGGGTAAACTGGGGGTCGGCATACGCATGTGTAAGTCGAGATTTAATTCAATTTGCAGCAAAGATTCATGCACTGATTTTTTAGCTGTATAGCATCCACTCTTATCTGATTTTACAAGAGATATGGTTATGGTATTATGCAGGGGCAAACATCAATCCTAATCTTCTATTATTCGTTTTCCTTCCTGCTCTTCTTTTCGAGAGCTCCTTTGCTATGGAGGTGCATCAAATAAAGGTGTGTATCCCTTTTAAATGGCTATCAGATAAAGAAGTCGGCCTATTCATTGGAGTGGATGTTGGTATTATCACGACAAAAGCACTTTCATTCTGTACCAGACTTAGAAATTTGTGTCTGAGATTGTCCTTGCTGGTATAACATCGACTAGTCTTTGTCCTGATGACTGGGAAGTCCAACTGAGAGCTAATTAACCATGTTGTTGAAGATATCTGATGCTTATATGGTGTCACTTGTCTTTAGAAAGAATCATGATGAGTATAGTAAACCTCATGCTAAGCATGCATTGGCACTGCAATTCTGTTGATGCTCAGCATGTGTGGAACTGTTTGGACTGGATATTAGGAAGTTTCTAGTCGCCAAAGGTCATGTATATTTCGTTCCTTGGTTTTTTACTGACCTCTGCATTTTGCTTCCCCGAGAATGAAATGTTCTTGGTTAGAATGATCTAGCTTGGGACTTCCAGTCCACTGCTCTCTGAGCAAAGTTAAGGAATGCAGTCAAGGAAGAAAGTGAGAGTGGAGTACCACTGGTTAGGCTGGCAATGTGAATGAGAATAGGCTAGGTAAATGAGATGGTTAAAATGCTAGTAGTCAAGGGCTGGAGTGAATTTTAGGGTTCCTGTAACACATGCTTCAAGTCTTCAACAAATGTTAATGTTGTCTACAGTTATACTTTTCATAGATTGTATATGTCTAACCTATGCGAGAAAAGCCAATACTTTTGTTTTGAGAAAAAAGTAAAAGATGATTCTTTGTGATATGACTAGACATTTTCCTAGTCGCTAGCTACTTATAGCGAGTGTTTGTGGTGAATTTTCGATTATCTTTTTCATAGAATCTCTTACAGTCCCAGTGTAGTTGACATGCATAGAAATTGGTGAAGTCTCTCATTGTTGAACACTCTAGTATGATTGACACTAGCAGAAAGAGGCAACTGAACTGTCTTAATCTCATCTCTACCAGACCCTGTTTCAAAGAGTAGGGACCCCTTCTAAGTTCCAGGCGATGAGCTTGCCTTTTGACTCTCAATTTCCATTCATTTGACTTCTTTAGTAGCCTTCTTGTTCATAGTGTTTGATTTCATGACTTGCCCACTAATTGCAGTGGTATGTTGCGTTATATTATTATGCAGTCATCCACTTGCTTTTAATTTTCTTATGGCCTTTATATCAAAATTAAGTGAAATAGTAAACATCTGTTAAATATGACACTCCAATTTCTGACATGCAGAGATGCATGGTGCAAATGCTGCTGCTTGCAGGTCCTGGAGTTCTCATATCTACCTTTTGTCTTGGGACTGCATTAAAGGTATCTCTTCAGCGTGATTCTTTTAAGGCAGAATTTCTTGTGTTATATAACTCATAACTCTGGTAAATATTACACAGTATACTTTCCCATATGGTTGGAGTTGGAAGATATCATTGCTGCTGGGAGGGCTTCTCAGTGCCACAGACCCTGTTGCTATTGTTGCTTTACTGAAAGATCTTGGAGCAAGTAAGAAGCTGAGCACAATAATCGAAGGAGAATCCTTAATGAATGATGGGTACAATGTCATTGTCATCAGATATTCATCCTTTGCTTTCCCTCTAGAATCATTTCTCATATGTTGCTATGTAATGCTTGAAAGATTGCTTTATCTGGTCGTAGCAATAGCCCACATCCGGTACTCCATAGATCACATAAAAGCATATGGCACAGGTCTATTCTGATGTATTTTATGCAAAACTGCCATCTAATAGAAATAGTTATGGCAGAGATTGATGGTTATATCAACATTGCGGGGAAGTCCTCTAATTGATTGTGTGGGACAAGGATTGCAGTGCCGTCGGCACTAGCTATGCTGATCCTCCGTGTCGACGACACGGGTGAGACTGAGAGAGATAGATAGACATAGAGGAGATGAGAGTGAGAGGGAGATAGAAGATCAGTAGGACAGGAAGGGAGGAAAAGAGGATTCCGGCGTGGTCTGGCATATGCGAAGTTTAGCACTGTGAAGTGGGGGGGGGGCATATGCAGATAATCATGGAGGTGTGAGGGGTGGGAATTGATTTTGGATTTCTTGTATTGGTAATGTGAGTATTGGTATAATGGGTTTCGTGTGAAACGGCTCTAGACAGGCTCCAAACAACACATTGTAAACTATTTTCTTGACAAATAGCTAGTTTCAACCGAGACTTGTTAGCGGTCCTAGTGCTAGGATATGTGCCATGTATCTTTGCGGGCAATGTATCGGCATAATACTCACCGGATTGCATGCACAATGCTGCTTGACACGGAAAACCTTGGTCTGGAAAGGATTTGGCAGACGTGCAAGATAGAAGTTCCAATGAACCTCCATATTCTAAAGATATCCATGGGAGACAAAGTCAACGATTACTATGCCAGTGGCGCGTGTCTTGCCGGTTGCTGATCGACATGATAGGCAAGGTTTTCCGTGCTAGTCGGATTCAGATCAGCAAATGTCATGGTAGTGGGTCATCGGCTCCAACTTTACAGTCAGCACTGCTGACTGGCGCATAGATTTGTGCTTTAGGGACTGTTTGGTTCGCATGAATCAGCCGGCATCGCACACACATACATGCATTTTAGCCGAAATCGCCGAATCGGTGGTTTCCCACGATGCATGTATCATGCGCATTTTAGCGTAAGTAGTGGCAATTTTGTAATATTTGAACGCGGGATCACAGGATGCGCACGCCAACAAACGCCCGCATCGGGCGCCCCATGCATCGGCGATCCTATGCGTGCGAACCAAACATGCCCTTAGTGTAGGCTAGTACGGAGTTTTAATAGTCCGACACAGTTTAAAAATAGTATTCCTTTGGTGTAGTTTATCAATATTTGATTCTTACAATCAATTATTGTTTATTTTGATTACCCAAACAACTCTTAATACCCCAAAGGGACAAACCACCCTATATATATATATATCGGAGGGTCCAATGCCCATAATAGATCAATAAAACTCCATGCTGGTCCGAGCCGGTCCGTGCCGAGTCAAGGATCGGTACAACATGTCCCACCAGCATGGCAATCTTTGATGATAGCACAGGCCGACATAGATTGACACTGAGTTTTAATGGTCTGGCATGGGCATTCTTGGGACATATTCAGTGATTGTCTTGGATTTTTTGGTGGATTAAGAGTTGTTTGCTAATCGAAGTTGAAAATTATTGGTTTTAAGCATTAAAACGATAAACTATAATTAAGGTATAGTAATATTTAAAAAATCTTTTAAAACCCCATATCGGACCATTAAAACTCATTGCAGGTGGGCGCTGCTCGTGCCGGTCGGCACCTTAGCAGAAATCCATGTGCCAGTGCCAATCATAGTGTCGGTGCCACTAGACAATCGGTACATCATTCCCTGGCCCGTGCTGACCAGTACAGTAAACCTTGGTCTAAATAGCTAAAAATATTTTTTGCAGTATGGTTGTCACAGTTAACATTGTTAATGAAAGATTCTTTTATCAGGAAGTCCTAAGGAATATTAAAACAAGCAGATTATCTCAAAAATATGGGTGTAATTGCTTCATTCTGAAGCTTTTGCTTCAGCAGATGTAGAAGTATCATTGCTTGTTTGGGATTGTAGCAACCAAGGAGGAAAGAGCATATTGACCAAAGTGATTGTGTCTATAGATCAACGATGTTTGAATGTTCTAGCTATTGAATTCAAAGTTTTTTTTTGATGTACCATGGAGATACACGTTCACTTTTTATAATGTACACAATAGGTTTCTGTGCCTTCACCTCATTTGAAGCAAGTGTCTTGTTACTTTCAGGACCGCGATTGTTGTGTATCAGTTGTTCTACAAAATGGCTCTTGGTGAGACCTTCAATGTGGGAGAGATAGTAAAATTTTTATCACAAGTTTCACTTGGAGCGTAAGTGTCTGTCCCTTTCTGTTTATATGCATATGAACGGATGCAACCAAATGCATAGACCTACATATGACGTATGTGTGTTTGCAAGCAGATGTGTCCATGTACATCTGTATCTAAATGTACATGTGCATATGCATGCCTTTGTATAGTCATTATTGTCTAAATTGTCTCCATTTACCTGTCCAATTTTTTGTGGCTGCTTATAGTATTCCTTCCTTTACTCAGTGTTGCTGTTGGTATAGCTTTTGGGATAGCCTCTGTGTTGTGGCTGGGCTTTATATTCAATGACACAGTTATTGAGATTGCATTGACTCTTGCAGTCAGCTACGTAGCCTACTTTACAGTAAGATGATCCCTGCTCGTGTTGTTATTTTACGTTCACCTTTTGAATTAGAAGCTGTTCCCCACCTTGTGAAATTTATAGCATTGATTTGATTATTTCAGATGTTCAGTTGTTGATATCTTAGTTTTAATGCATATATACGAGATTTACAACTTTAACACATTAGAGGGTTGCGCTTTTATATATTTTTGTGATGCTTAGTGTGCATAACACAATCTTTTGCTTGATCATTTGGATGAGGGGAATGGCTGAAATGGTTTTGAATTAATATTCTTCCTTCACCTTTACACCATTTAAGTATTTAACTCATAAAAACATGCGAGCTATCCTTTTAAGCGCTTTCGACTGTCTACTATAAATTGTATTCTGCATGGCTTATCTCAACTGGCAAGCTTTTCATGCATGCAATTGGATCTTATCTTTAGTTTTCTTATTTTACAAACTTGGTTTCTATTAATAACACATAGGTGATTTGCAATTTGCACAAAGGACTAGTTTAATCAACAAATGCTCATAACTTGCGACCAATTACTGCTATAACCTGTAAAGTAGTTAGTGCCACTTGTGGACTAACGTACCGGCCGAAATGGTACACCGGCCTGAACATACCGTTTCGGTATTTACTAAGCTGGCCAGGAGCCGGTGCAAAAATGAGGCCCAAAATTGGGTCCGTTATTGATGTGTTGGATGCAGGTTATCGAAAAAGCTCAATGAACAAGCCTGAGCAGGCTAGAGCTCGACTCGGCTCGGCTCATTTACATCCTTCTGCTCTCCCTTCTCATCTCTTTATCTCCGCCCCTTTTATACCTTTATTCTTTGTCGACACACACCATCGGCATGTGGCATGCCAACAACATGCATCGTTTTGGCCAGAGGCCAACATGGCTTGTGCCTCTGGAATGGAATCCTTGGTAGCACTAAAGCAAAAAGTAGATGGAGCTTGGCCTAGTAGAAATCTTTTTATCGTTGCAGCTTAGATCAAGTCTGAGGATCAAGATGGATGCTTAGACAAAATACTCCATGTGAAGCTTGAGCAATTGCTTCCCTCATTTATATAGACTATAAAGGTTTGGTATCAAGGTTGTCAAAATCGCTTTTTTAACAAGGATAGGTGGAGGGTCCACAAGATCGGATCGTAAGATCCTACATACTATATGAGTACCATTACAAACATAGATGTAGAACCTATGAAAAGCATAATTTGCACTTGAGATAACATAAACACAACAAATCAGCAACTTCGTGAAGTTATTTTTTAGATGCCATCAAACCAAAGACTTCATACTTCAAATAAAACAAAGAAAACATTCATACAATGCCATAATGCACTAATAAGAAGTCATAATATGAAAATCAAAAACTAAAAACGCTCACTGTTAGGGTTTTGTTTAGAAGCGATGTACGTAAGTAGAGAGAATAACGTAAACAATGACTTAATGGGCAGCCCAACAATAGAACCCGACCCAAACACATAACCAGACCCGAAATCCAATATAGGAACCAAAGTAATTAATTATTTAGCATTGCGAGCCAGTTCGCGATCCCAGCGATCTCACGTTTTTAATCGTGATCACACCGCAATCTTTATATGGAACAATATTTGAAGCGATATGAACCGCTGATATCATCCTATCTCGTAACATCGCACGACGCGATTTTAACAACAATGTTTGGTATGAGATCCGCTGAGTCATATTTGATGGATCAATGTCTATTCTCTCAGGGCGTGTTTGGCATCGCCCCATCCCTGAGGATCCGCGGGATGGGGGGACGCGCGGATCCCGCCCCGCGGGATGCACACGTTTGGATCTCGCACGGATCCCGCGCGTATCCTGGAAAATGGGATCCACCCAAGGGCGGATCCATTTTCGGCGCCGGGCGTGGGATCCGCCCCCGCGGATACCATTCCGCGGAAACCGCGGATCCCGCGCGCCCAAATGCCCCCTCAGTGAATCAAGAACAACTGGTGAGGAGCTTAAATGGAATCAAAGATTTTCTCAAAGGCTCGTTGGAAACAGCCAGGCATTGCAAGTGCATGGTGTTGGATATGAGAAAGCAATTAAGATAAGAATGCATCAGTAAGGAAGAAACCGTACTTCTGTGTACGCTGAGAATAAATGTTCGAAATAAACAATCTTGAATGGATCAATATGAGTAACAGAAAAAAATTAGCGACTAGTGGCTCCTGCAGTTCAAATGGCAAAGGCATATGCCTAGAATAAATGAAAGCTCTGGAACAAAGCTCTACCAGTAAATGATGCTATTTTAAAATCATGACAGCATGTGCCATTCTCTAAAGCAGTCAGTCGTTTCTCATAGCAATTGAAAGTATTGCCTAGCATATCTTTGGATCGTCAAACAACGCCATAGTTTTCTTCTAATTTGACATTTGATTAGATGAAACTAAAATTGCTTGTACATTTGTCTCTAACGGAAGAATGCACAATTTTCTAGCAACATTAATGTCTATGAGCACTTTTCTTTTATCCTACTAACAAAGGGAATGCCATATAAATTGGCTTACCAATTTTAATGTCAAGATGTAACATAACATACCCTACCACCCCCCTTGTCTTCTTGATATGTATCTTCGTTTCAAGCGCAAATGATACCATCTAGGCTACAACAGTTTATGGTCTAAAACCAACTAAAAAGCTTGTTTTTATATATGTATGGCATATTATGCTGCAAAAGCAACTCAAGATCTTAATCTTTTAACGACTCCAATTTCAATATCATGTAGTATCCTTTGTAATTGTCGGTGCCGCGTGTTCAAATTTTCCTCCAATCTATGTGGGTTTTTCCTTTAATATCATAGCAATTTGCAAAAGGTAGTGTTCATTGCAATGGGCCATGTCTTTGCTCATTGAAGTTGTAGCTCCTTTTATGAGTTATGCAATATGTTTTTGTGGCTAAAGCTGCTGCATTGTCTACATTTTCATAGTTGCCACATGAGATGCTAACAGTTTTATGATTCTAGGCTCAAGATTGGGCAGATGTTTCAGGTGTCCTGACGGTGATGACTCTAGGGATGTGAGTGGCTCTGGTCTTCCTATCTTATGGTTATTGGCTTGTGTTATGTTCTTATGGACGTGGTTTATATTGCATTGCAGGTTTTATTCAGCATTTGCAAGAACAGCTTTTAAGGGTGATAGCCAACAGAGTCTACACCATTTCTGGTAGGACTGATTCCTATGTCCTGTCTTTCTGACAAGCTCAAATTTTTCTATTGATCGACTTCAAATTTTCTTTGGTGTGCTACGTATGTAAGTTCTTTTACAAGAGTCGGTTTCATTGCCTTGTCTGCAAATAAAATCACGACATGCTAACTTACTGTGGTTACTAAGCGTGGATAGATTCCGGCTAATTTTTTATTGTGAGTAGATGACTTTTGCAGCATGGTTTTAAAGGAATGCTTCTTTTTTTTGGCAGAACTACTTGGTTTTCCTTTGAAAGAAGCCTTTTCAATTTTATTATTTTCTGAGGAACTATAACTCCAGATCTTCATGTGCTCTTGTAAGATCTAGGTGGAAGATGACATCATTTACCTAATTTTTAGCACATGATATTTTGGTAAGTCCGCCTGTTCAGGGGCATTTCGGGCATTTCGGATTTTTTTTACAAAGCATTCATGCTTAGTCCATGGCTATAGTATATTTCGCTCCAACCAAATTATGGATTGCAAACCATTACCAAATCATTAAATAGTTATATTCTTGGGGTCATTTGGGTAATGAATCCTTTCATGGGATTTTGGGTATTTTGTAAAAATATGTATTTATGGCCGTCATCTCCGACCCAAATTCATATACTTGACCACATAAAAATTATCATGCCTATTGTATGTTTTGCGAGTGCATTTCGGTAAAAAGTGCATGTCTTGTAAACATCAATTCATTGCTTGGGTGGCGTCACTAGTCATATCCGATATAAGTATTCCAGACTTGGACAAACACAATATTGAAATTTTTACCTATTACTTTTTTAGACAGAAGAGGGTATTTTCAATTGTTAACATATGAAGCCCAATTGGTCCAGTCCTATTGCTTAGAATCGGGCTGGGTTTCGTCCCTCGGACCCTCCTTCTTATGGTTGTCGCCAAACAAATACTCTTACTAAAACATACCAGTACATGCATGCATATGGATGTCATACCATGCCACATGGCACACTTTCATTGGCTACATTTATGATGAGAACACAGCCAATGGTCAGGATTCTTCTTTTTCCTTTCCATATGGAAGTTTAAAGATTCTCCACATCCCAAATTAGCTTTCAACATACGTCAATAAATAAGCAAAAGTTTCTTTCATTGTCCACTTTTATCCTTGCCTTTCTATAGGCACAGAAATAATCCAAGAGTAACCCTGAACAATACAAGTCTAGAATTGGCTCAAACAAGACGAAAATTAGAACTATACTAATTCAAAATCGATTGAGAACTGATTTTGCTGGAAATCATCCTAAAATCTGTCTGAAGATAACAAAAGGACCCTCACAATGGTGAACCCAACCCAAAACCATTCTCCAAACCATAGTGAGTTTGGATGGGCTGTGCATCTCTGTCTACGTGCTTGGACCTTGTGTCTGTCAATCGGTTGGGTTGGATATCCTCATAAATAATAGAGTTAACTGTATGGTAGACGAGATTACCCTGCTCTGAAGTCGACATACAATAACAGAAAGTTAAAATATGCATCCTATATGAATAGAAATTGATCAAAGAAAAGATCTGCGAAGATGTACTGCAGGGAATGCTGCTTCTCTTGGTAGTTTTTATGTTTGTGGTTGGTCTTGTCGCTAATAGTCTTGGTAGGCTTACAGATTAGATTTGGTTTATTTGAAGGGAAATAATTGTTGATACTTAAGGGGCATGGCATATTTGTCTATGCTTGTTAATAGTTAGATAATTAATAGTTTGATTTTTTTCATGATTAGGATACTATTTTAATTTTTGAATTGAAATTTTCCAGGGAAATGATTGCATACATTGCCAATACATTGATATTCATTCTCAGGTAATATTATTTTTATCAAACAACTCATTTTCAAGTTATGTGAATATTTTCACAACTCTATTAGGCAAGCTTCCAATGTTTTACTGTACATTTGGGTCCTCATAAATATCTCTTCTAACAGTGAAGTTTAACCATATGGATTCTCAGGTAACCTTCAATATCTACTAGTATATGTAGGTGAATGTGTGCAAGTATTTGAGGAACTTCTTAGTTTGCTCTACACCAATGGCAGTCAGACAATATCAGTTCTTGGACTCAATGCTAGTTGTGATGATTTAAGTATGAAAGAACCATAATCAAAATCCTTCATATGCCCTAAGTAATTGTTATGGATTCATGCAATTAATCTTATGGGGCTATCATGTCTCATAGAATCGCGTAGTCACTCAATATGCAAAAGTAAGGCCTTGTTTGGATGCTTTTGAAAACCATGATATTCTCTAACTACCATTGTATTTCGGACTCTGGGGAGTAATTTTTCCAAGTAGGTGTTTGAATTAGGAATGGCAATGGGGCGGGCGGGTTTCACCTATCCCGTCCCCGCCCCAAAGTTTTTTATCTTTCCCCATCCCCGCCCCATGCCCCGTTGCGGGGCAAGAAGTTCATCCCATCCCTGCCCCATCTACATTTTCTCCGTCCCTGCCCCACCCCGCCTTTGCCACGCCCCGTTTGGGATTCTCTCATTTCCATTAAAAAAATTCAAGATGTCGATAATTTCAAGCACAAATATGTCAAGTTTCATGTAGAATAGTATAATAGTGCAATCTATAGTAGTTCAAAAAGATTACAAAATAAACGAACAAGGAAAAATAAATTATCAAAATGCAACCGATGCCAAATTGCTAATATCAATGTCGGAGAATAAGAGAGGGAGATGGTGCCGTACGTGGGTTGAATGGGGGTACCGTGAGGTGGGTTGAAATAAAAACTTGTTTAAACTTTCATAAAAACTATTAAACATAGATAAATAAGAAAAGTTTTTAATATGATATTAGAAACTAAATTTATAAAAATATAATAGAATTAAATTCGGGCCGGGTCGAAAGCGGGACGGGTCGACCAAAACCCATCCCCGCGCGTTTTATCCGGCCCACCCTGCCAACTCGGTAATTGCCCCATTTCCCCGCCCCAAGCGGGGTGGGTCGAGCGGGTTACCGGGGAAACCCGGCCCATTGCCATCCCTAGTTTGAATGCCAACATTACCATTGTAATAGGCCAATACTCCAATTTTAGAGTAAAGGAAAATCCACTCTAAACTCTGTATTCTAAACAATGCAGAGTTTATCGTGTCTTGCTTCAATCTTCCTTATCCTTTCTCCTCCATTGCTTTTCTTCTCTTATCCCACATCCATCCTTTCTCTCCCTCCCTCAGCTTTAACGGCTCCTTCCCCTACCCTCCACTCGTTTGCTTTCTCTTTCTCCCTCTCTTCCTACATCCCTCCCTGTTTTAACACTGTTTTAGCAGCCCTCTTTCCCCTTACCTCCTTTTTCATACCTCTCTCTCCCTCCCTCCCTTTCCTCCCCACCTGGCCCTGCCTCTCAGGAGTCAAGACCCTCTTTTCCCCTTACCTTTCCCTCCCTCCTTCCCTCCTCTTCACACGACCCTGCCCTTCAACTACCCTCTTTCCTCTTCCTTATTTTGCTACTAAATAAGAGGTTAGAAACAGTTTTTCTCTACTTGATATTTAATTTAAACGACTGCCGATTTTGTGTGGTGAGAGAAATTCATGACAAGGAGCAGGAAATGATAGAAAAAAAAGTGAAGAGGGATTGATCCATTAGTTGTAGGAGGCCAATCTTATAAAGAGATCAAGTGGTAGTGGTGCTGTTAACAATAGCCTCAATGGCGATGGTTTTGAGATAGATGAGGAAGAGGATGGGGTTGCTTGAACGAAAGTGAATAATTAGAACAACTTTTGATTGAAAAAATTCTGACAACCAATTGTTGATCCAAACGGTTGTCATTCTATATATTCGAGCGTAATAGTTTCTATTGTAATCTGTTCATGCACCATCTCACTACTATAGTGTCATAATTGTATGGTAAGGGCCTAAGTCTTCTTGAAATTGATGAAAGGCCAATGCATGGAACCAAGATTTTGTTGGGGAACTGTTTGTAACATTATAGAAGGTTTATTAGACTAGCATGCCCCAAAAATGCATCAAGGAATTGTGCCATGCTTTTACATGTAAGCATGCTCATGAAGGGAGGCTACTTCAAGATCGTCTATTCATGGTGTTTTTACATGTGTTTGTGAAGGAAGCTTTCGAAGCTTGCGACTCACTTGCTTAGAAGCATGCATCCGATCCTCATAGCTCTATGAACTCACTAGTTTGAGCTGACTAATTTTTGATGCCAATGTGGATATCTGAAATGGTGTGATTTTGCTTGAGGCTGTTCTAAATGGTTTGTTAGTTGGTACCTAGCAGGCACTGCATGGTATAAAATGCTTATTATTGGTTTTTAGATTCATGTGCATATGGTCGTTTATATGCACCGCATATTTGTGCATCACCTACAGCATGTTGCTTGTGCAATGGATATTGCTCACTCTTGCATATTTGTAATGAAGGAGAAGTTCTTTCATGGTTTCTTTCTTTCTTCCGTCTACTTACAACTAATATCGTTTTAATGACGTTTTTTTATTTATCAGTGGGGTGGTTATAGCCGAAGGCGTTCTGCGTAATTATAGTCACTTTCAAAGACATGGTACTTCTCAGCAGCTTTTACTTTGTTTGAGCATATGCTGTCATTAATCCTGTCAGAACCAGTAGGTAAATCACATTCCAGGAGAAGGGTTATTCTCACTCTATGCAATGTCATCACCAACATAGAGCATCTGATTCCATCACTCTGTTGGAGGAAAGTTCGGGCATCCATAAACAAGATATAAGCAGTGTACCCAACTTATTCTTTAGGTCTTCCTATTTCGTACTAGATTGTCATACTTCCAAATAGTTCTATTCGAGTGAGAACATCTATATCTTCCTAGCATTTCTGTTAGATGATGATCCTCAAGATGAAGATATTTAATAGAGTCGTATGTGTCCAATCTGAGATACTTTCTCTTTGATTTCCTGTTTCAGGGACTTCGTGGGGCTACCTGATTTTGCTCTATGTTTTCGTTCAATTGTCCCGTGTCATAGTTGTTGGTGTATTGTATCCTTTCTTACGGTACTTTGGCTATGGTTTGGATTGGAAAGAAGCAATTGTTCTTACATGGTCTGGTCTTCGAGGGGCTGTGGCTCTTTCTCTATCACTAATCATTGCAGTGAGTTGCCTACTTTCATCGTGTTTCTTCGCTATATGCTTGTTATTTCACCCAGCAGGCATTGCTGTGCAAAGTATGTCCATCTGGCTTACCTGCTTGAAGAAGTCTGTGTTATTTATTTCCTTGTCGTAGCTCCATTTTGAGCAGAAATTTAGTTTGTTAATGTCAGCATGAGAAATAAGTACCTCTGTAAGAGCTTCATTTTGTTTTCCTTGCATTTTGCTTGATCTTTAATCTATAGTTTGAGCTTATGAACACATTGTTTCCTGTATTCCACATCTTTAGCCTCCTCTTTATGCACAATCTTGCACCTTGTTGTTGCATTAGTCCTGTGGCTTATCCTCCTCCATTTATTCTATACTTGTCTAATTTGCCTAATTTTTCACAAGTACTTTAACTTACTCTTTAAGGCATGATAACAAGAAACATGCTTGTAACATTTCTATTTGTATTGCTAAAAGAGTTTATAATACTTTAAATGACCTAGTATGCAATAAAGAATAGATTAAGCATATAACCTTTGAAGAATAGCCACAATATTTCTCTTGTGATTCATTCCCTGTATAGAAATTCTACTTTAATTGGTCTAGCAGCAATTGTATTAAATACCAGGACCGCTGGTAATGGTGACTCAGCATCACGTCACATTTTCCTTTTTAGACCTCTTTTCTGACTTTATTCCGGTCTTTAACCCTTATAGCTCAGGTCAGTCTCGCTCGTTACATGAATTTATCCTAGATCCTTTACCTTATGATTAATTAGATGTTAAATAAGCAGATTTAGTTCGTAGACAATAATTTCCTGAATCTTTAATGTTTGGAAGTCCTTTTATTGTGCACAAACTTGCTAATCTCATCCTTCATCATCTTTATCAATGCTTATTCTTGAACCTTTTGTTTTCTATTCGGACTAAGGTGAGGTGTTACCTCTGAACCTGGTGCACGGTGTTTAATTGTGGCTTACCAACTCACGTAGCCAACTTACATAGAACATTCCTGAAACTTATGGCAACCATATGATGTTGCTTAATAGGTTACTATGCTTCATATGCATTTTTTATATTATTTGTTTTGTCAATTCACTAATCGTTTCTCATTAACAGCGTGCAAGTGATAGCTCGGATCAATCTCTTCTCAAACCTGAACTAGGAATGTTGGTATGCAGCGCGAGAGGAGAATTTGTAACATTATGGTTTCATGATTTTGTTATCATAACTGACCAAAATGATCATTCTACAGTTTGTTTTCTTTACGGGTGGGATTGTATTCTTAACGCTCATTATAAATGGATCTACTACCCAGTTCTTATTACATCTTTTAAACATGGATAAGCTCTCAGCAACAAAGGTGAGACCGCACCTCTTATCTAACCTAGACGTTTATATTTGTTATTATTGTGGATTTTTCCTGGTTCAAGCTTTATTTATGGAAACTTGATATAACTGGAGCTTAAAAGAGGAACTGGCAAGATATCAAATTTGCTGTTTTATCTGCATTAGCTTTTGCATTCAGTTGAGATGCCAATGAGTTTCGCATATTCCAGATGATATTTGAGATAGTCAAGTTCATGGTTAATTTGCTTCATTTTCCTCAATCTCTTATAAACTGCATGAGAAAGTTATTGTCGTTAGGGGCAGTAATGTATATGTGCAATTCAATTTATTCTGGTATTGCATTTGTTGCTTAGGACATCATAGGGTTTATTTGGTTTTGTAAGAGCTATACAGCAAAGGTGGAGACTGGAGAGAAATGCATTTGATGCAGTTAAAATAGTTGAAATATAAATTCACTAAGTCAAAATTCTGGTATGCCCCTGTGATTTGCAGAAGTGAAAAATCAGTCAACAGTGATGAAGTACCACTATTATGCCAGGAGTCTTAAGTTCAAAGTAGAGTGATAAATGCCAGCTAGTTAGCGGACAAGCTGTACGTCAAAAGTTCAGGTTTAGGTTATTAAGCCCATTTAGTGAAGGTCTTCATTAGTGTTTCGCTGGTTATTGATGATTGGCTAAGTTCTGGCTATAGACTCATAGACTCATTGATTGGCAGTAATGATCTCTTCCTGTCATCTAAAGAGATTGGCATTGAGTAATAAGTATCTAACAATTCAAATCTACAAGGTTATAAGGAATTAAGGATCATTGAGATAGAGATAGGGTATGGCTTTGGATGAGAGCTAGTTCAAGAGAAATTGTTGACTATCTCAATAGTGCAATGAGTTTTCCATGGCAAAAATACGTGAGTTTGTGTATGAACTGGTAGTTTAAGCTCCTATATGAAATAGAAGCATTTAATCCATATATAACTCGGGAAGACACTGGTTCTTTTTTTCGTGTGAAAGATTCCGTTGTAAAATTTTTGCCATACCAACAAAGTTGTGTTTCAACGATTTCACAGTTGAAATTCTTGCCATGCCAACGCTTTGTTGCCATGGACCATGCAAGTGTCTGCGGCGGTTGGCCACACGGAGCACTCGGAGCCATGTGCCTCCTTCAAAAACTTTTACCCCGTAAGTTCAAACATCCTAAAACTTCAGGTTTTTTAGAGAGGGAAGGAGTGGTGTACCTTGAAAATGGTACGAGTGGCATTAAGGTTTGCAAGATATGTTGCCTTCGTCGTCATTGCATCATCATCATAGTTGCTGCAAGGATCTGCTGCCCTCCACATGCAATTTGTCGTTTCTGTAGGGATCTATTTGAGCTCTAGCTTTGACTCAGTAGGAAATTAATGGGGATCGGGGCTTACAGATCTCGACTTGAAGGATAGGGACTTACTAGTCCTGGCTTAAAGGGTGCGGGCTTGAGTGTTTACAGAAGCTAGTATGTCTGATATCGACTTCTCTTAAGCACAAGTATATACATGTCTTGAGTAAGTATCCAGGATACAGAGACTTTGGAAGAGTTACTAGTCCTGGCTTAAATGAGCACTCTCTTTCTTCTCTCTCACCTTCTTTTGAGAACCTACTTAGGCGCATGCCTGTTTCTGGTAGAATTGGAAATTCCTCTCTAATTTGAGAAGGGTTATCTCCCTGTGGAACACATGGTCTATGATTGTTAATTTTGATCGTTCCTAATTTAGTTGTCCTTTGTCTTACAAACGAGAAAAGTGCATTGGTTTATGCCCAGGGCCGAAATATGCGTTCTTAAAGGTTTTTTCGTTGGAATCGATTTTCGCCACTCAAATATGCGTTATTGAAGGTCTCTTTTCCTGATAATTCAGAGCGGAGATTAACAATTGCCGCTACAAATTTGCCTTCAAATATATATCAACTGTTCTGCCTTATGCTGTAGATTCGTGTATTGGACTATACAAGGAATGAAATGTTGAGCAAGGCATTGGAGGCTTTTGGTGATCTTGGGGATGATGAAGAACTAGGCCCTGCTGATTGGCCTACTGTACGGAGATATATCACATGCTTAAATAACCTGAGTGAAGAACAAACACATCCTCATGATATATCAGAAAGCGAGAACCATCTACATATGATGAATCTGAAGGACATCCGGATACGTCTGCTGAATGGTAAGCTGTCTGGGTTATCATATTATGTTTTATGACTCACAGAATGGTTCTTCCTTTGAACTTCACTCCTCTATGCGATCAGAGCTTGCAGTGTTAGATGACTTCTACATGGAACATTATTTATCTATGTTAACCATGCAGGTACCTACTGTCAGGTGCTGACCTGAAGGCCATTATAGAACTAACATATATTTTTTTTTTACCTCAGGTGTCCAAGCAGCCTATTGGGCAATGCTTGACGGGGGAAGAATAACACAGACTAACGCAAATCTTTTGATGCGGTCTGTTGATGAGGCAATGGATGTAATTTCTAGGGAGCCCTTATGCGACTGGAAGGGTCTAAAGAATCATGTACATTTGCCAAGTTATTATAAGTTTCTCCAAGTGAGTAGTGTCCCCCAAAGGCTTGTTACATTCTTCACGGTGCAAAGGTTGGAGTCAGCATGCTATATCTGTGCTGCGTTTCTTCGAGCTCACAGATTAGCGAGGAGGCAACTGCATGATTTTATTGGTACTTCCATCTTTAGTTCTTACTTCTGATAGCCTGGAGTACATCCCTTTCTAACTTTTATAGGGGTTGGTAGCCTGCATCAAGCATCGCACCCCTGCCATTTGTGCTATCAAAGTTGCAGCCTTCTTGGCTTCATGTCTTGATACCACATCTGGTTGAGTAAAGCACAAAATGCGGATCAGTGAATGGTCGATGTACTTGCTCTGATGCCTCTCCAAAATGGGAGCAATGTGCTTTTGTGTTGGCGGATGCAATTCATCACCTGTACAGGCTGCCAACCCAAAATGAATTGAATTTTTAATGCAAGGAAGCTGTGTATATCATCTAGATGGTTGGTTTTGTCCCAATTAACCTTTCATATGTGTCACATCTTGGCATTAGCATATATGATCACTTACATGATGGTGGTTTTGAATTCATGACATGATTCAGTTACTTCGTGTGCTTACTAGCTACGCCAACAGCGTCTAACTGGCAGATAGTTGTCTCCATTAATTGGAACACAAAATTGAGTCCTTATAGTTGTGGCATAGATGTAATGAGAGTTATTTCATGTACTTCATCCACTTTATTATTTCAATTTGATTAGGACTTGATTTCATGTGCTTTGTGGTCAACAAGTTAGTGAGTGATTAGGTTTTATGATACTTATGTGTAGAAGAGTTACCATGAAATTAGAGTATCAACATAAGACATGGAATGGGGCTCTGTCCTCCTCACACTATGCTCTTTGGTTTATGGAAATAAAGAAACCCAAAGAGCTTCTCTTCTTTCTTTCTTATACTCTTGTGTGGATCACCAGTGTGTACCCAAGTACACCTTAGATAATGAAGTGGGACATAGCGCTACGCCACTACCTATGCTAGACGACATGAAGCCATAGCTACCACCGGCTTCAACATAGCATGAACAAGATTCGATTTTTTCAATCTAGATATCCCCAACCACTCTTGAATCTTGGCATTTTCACGCTTATGGATCACACTTTCATCACATCAACAATAAAGAATCCGAGAGGCAATAAAAGCTAATGGCAAGTGTGAAGTTCATTATAAGATTCAGTAAGGATTAAGGAATACTAGTAATTAAAAATTATTCAACTAATCAGAGGACCTAAAGCAAATTCAAGAACAAAGGGATTGCCATGATTAGAACATGACCTCCCTTGATGTTGGAAGTTTGAACCCTCGGAAGTCATAGGTGTCCAATTGTATGATTCAACCTCTTGAGCTTTATTCGCAATTGTTTAGAACCTTAGATCATTGAATTACTTGTTTCATGCACCGGGGGGAGTATGATCTGAATTAGGTCGGCATATGTTAGGTTGTCGAAAGAGTAGATTGCTATTGAAGAGTGGTAACTGTAACGCTCTCGCCCTTACCAGACAATACTGTCCGCTTTTGGCTCATCCGCAGAAACTGGGAACACTTTTCAGTAGGTCATCCATCCCGGATCGCCCCTTCCACACAATATTGTCCGTTTTTGGCTCATCCACAAAAACTGAGAACACTTATCAGTAGGTCACCCATCCCGGGACCGCTCCAAGACAAGCACGTTTAATCTGAAATTTTCTGACAAAATTACCGTCATCACGGCTTGTGTTATAGAAGGCGATTAACATACATATAGATAAGTTCCCGATTACACTCAGACGTTGTCAAGATATCAGATTCACACAATCCACCCCTTGGGGATCCTCACAGTCCACCCCTCTTAGGCGACCCAGCGCCCGGCTGGATACCAACTCTGATACCATTTGTAACGCCCTCACCCCTTCCACACAATACTGTCCGCTTTTGGGGATCCTCACAATCCACCCCCTTAGGTAGCCCAACGCCCTTGCTGACACAATTTCCAGTTAGGTACCGGCTCTGATACCATTTGTAATGCTCTCACCCTTCCTACACAAGATTGTTTGTTTTTGACTCACCCATCCCAGAACCGCTCCAATGCAAGCACGCTTAACATGGTGTTTTTCAGCGAAATCACTACCATCACGGCTTTAAAACGCGTCGCGTTATAGAAGCCGATTAACATACATATAGATATGTTCCCGATCCAGACCAAGACGTTGTGAGATTGCTTATTCGGTCATTCGACTCAGCCAGACGCCCCCAAGGTGAATACCACCGTCAAGATACTGGATCCACACGATTCACCCTCTTGGGGGATCGTCACAGTAATTCAGCCTAAGTCTGCGATGAGGTACGCTAAGTGAACTCCCTCTAATCACACTGTGACACTTACCAAATTCCAAAAAATTTTATGGGTTCTAATGGCAGTCATTTTTGTTTGCTAGTTGCAGTTTCGGCGTGTAAGCTAGTCTTGCACCTCCTTCCTCCTCTTTGGAGATGTTCCTGAAGCAGTGTTTTTCAGGATGAAAATACATGTTGCATAAGAGTTTTCTGTTTGACTAAATGTTTGTGGATTCTGGAGATAAATTATCGCTTTTACTTACACGTGTTTGTTTCTTTTTTTGGACATTCTTTATATGACATTCAAGTGAAGAATATAGGAAGCATTCCTTTAACATTGTAGCCAACATAATATCTTCCATTAAAATGGCATTTATATGGTTTCAAAGGTGATAGTCAAATTGCCTCCGTGGTGATTAATGAGAGCAATGAAGAAGGAGAAGAAGCCAGGAAATTCTTGGAAGATATCCGTCTTACTTTTCCTCAGGTTACGTCTCATCTATTGATTTTCAGCTACTTATACTGTTTGGGATTATTGAGTCTCTAAATTTCATTTTTGTAATTTGACAATTGATGAGCATTTCTAAAAGTATACTTGTATATCTATGCTAGAATTAGATTCAAGGACATAGAAGTTTGTTATGATTATGGACATGAATGTATCTGGATGACCTACAGGTCCTCCGTGTTGTGAAGACTAGACAAGTAACGTATTCAATATTAAAGCATCTTAGTGATTATTTGCAAAATCTTGAGAGGACTGGTATACTAGAAGAAAAAGAGATGTTTCATCTTGATGATGCTGTGCAGGTAAGCTGAGACTGTTTTAATCTTCTTTTGTCTTACACTGTCCAATTATATCTCCAAATTTCTGTACCAACTAAGTTTACATACTGGCAGACTGATTTGAAGAAGCTTCTCCGCAATCCACCTTTAGTGAAAATGCCTAAGATAAGTGACTTAATTAGCACTCATCCTTTCCTTGGGGCGCTACCTTCTGCTATATGTGACCCTTTTAAGAATTCCATGAAAGAAATAATGAAAATGCGAGGGGTAACATTGTACAAAGAAGGGTCCAAACCAAATGGAATATGGATTATTTCTGTTGGAGCTGTAAAGGTTAGTGCCACAACCATGTATCAAGCGAGCATTTGTTATGCTAGGTCTGAGGTTTTAAACTTGTTAGCAGGTTGTACTAAATGCTTCTCCTTTCTTCTACAGTGGGCTAGTAATAGCCTAAACAACAAGCATTCATTGCATCCAATATTTTTGCACGGGAGCACATTGGGCCTCTATGAAGTGCTGTTTGGCAAACCTTACATTTGTGACATGATCACAGAATCTGTGGTGCACTGTTTCTTTCTTGAAACAGAGAAGATACTATCGTTGCTGAGGTCAGACCCTGCTATTGAAGATTTCCTATGGCAGGTAAGCTTGCTGGTTTTCTTTTTGATAATTCAAGGTCAGAGCAAGGAGGTGAAAGACTAAGGTTGTATCACATCTTACGATTGTAGACCTTCGTAGTTTTTGTTGTTGTTTAAGGATGATAATTCCAAGAGGTAGCAGTTTCCATCTTATTCTAAGATAAGGACTAAATGTTTTGGTATCATGTAAGATGATGTGAACAACTCCCTATGTGTATGAGTGACGACGTCCTTGCGTGATGGTTATCGAATGTGACATAACAAGCTCCACCTGCACATTTTTTAGCCAAAATTTTTACTATACAAACAGTAAGCAAATATGTATGAACTATAGTACATTTTCAAATCTGTAGATCAATGATTCATTGTTTCCTTATGGATGAAACTAATATCTTGTGTGCTTCTAGGTTATAGATGATGCTGGAAATCTGTGGAAGTCTTGTGGTCCAAGATTATAAACAATTTTCATGATCATGTATGAAAATTGCATCTTTTCTTTAGAGAAGCAAAATGAGATGTGCTTTGCTGCCTATTCTTTTTCGATCTGCTTGTTGAGGTTTCATAAAAAGTTATTTGTGTCGACAAAAAATATAGTCGGTTGTTGCTATGATCCTGCTGTGCCATGTTTGGATTCTTTCTTCATGCTATGCAAATTTGATTTTCAGGAAAGTTCCATTGTGATATCTAAAGTCCTACTTCCTCAAATATACGAGAAAATGTCAATGCAAGAACTAAGAAGTCTTGTTGCTGAAAGATCGACAATGAACATTTACATAAGTGGAGAAGTTATAGAGATAAGGCCCACTACTATTGGCTTGCTATTAGAAGGATTCATAAGGACGAAAGATGCTCAGCAGGAGTTGATTACACCTCCAACAGCATTGCTGCCATCCAATACAGATCTAAGCTATCTACGTCTAGAATCTTCTGGTACATGAATATTTTGTAATTTTTGTGTCTTCTTTGCTTTTCTCCTGTCTACTTCCTAATCATGATTAGCTATAATTCACATCAAGTGAATGCCAAATTAGTATGAATTTTCTATAAAGCAGCTAGTCACTTGCATCTGAAATAAATATAGAATACTGATGGTGTACTTGACTATTCTTGGAGTGTTATAAGGAGAAGCTTCCTTTACCTTGCACATTTCTTTCCTGCACAAAAATGACGAACAAAAAGGAATTCGAAAAACAACTATACCTAAACTCATGGGCTTTTTTTTTTTTTGCTATGTTTGGTGTAGGAAGTGTTTTATTTGCATCCTTCTCACTCACTGGTGTGCTGTGCGGGCTTGGTTTAATTCTCTTTTTCCTTATTGAAGGTTCGCATTCAGTTTGAGAAGCATGAGAAAATTCCTTCGCATGCTATTCAATCAAACCCTTGCCTTTTGGTTTAAGTTTCCTATATGTTGGGGCAGCCAACTCCTTTCTTATGCCGTATCTGATGAACATAACTTTCTTTGATTCATTTTCATGGCACTGAAAGAAAAACTAGCCTTCCTTTCATCTTCTTTTGCTTGCTATTTCTTTGCTGATATGACATTCGGAATTCTTCAGCATAGTTTCCCAGAGCTTTCTTCCTTTTTAAAAAATCTCTATTTTAGGCCCCTTTTTGCTTGCTCTCCTAGCCGAAGCATGGCAAAATCACTCTATGAAATCCTATCATGCTGCTAACCAAACTGAGTGCTTAACGTCAGAGTCAAATTGAGCAAGCAGCAGATTAGATTGTTATCATCTTTGAAATAGATCTCTGCCTTAAATGGTTTCATCTCTAGTGTGCTAGAGATTTTTTATTTAAAACATGTTCTTGATAATAAAAAATCTCCTTTCAGCTTTTCTTTGTTTTAAATTGCCTTCCTGATGCAGGTGTCCACAACACAAGCTTCTGTCATCAAGGTTCCTTGTATCAGGTCGAAACTAGAGCGAGGGTTATCTTTTTTGACTCGGGTGCAGCTGAGGCCGATGCTGTTCTACAAAGGAGGTCTTCATCATGGATCTCACAGACCATGGAACCCCCTCGAACCCTAAGCAAAGAGCATGGAAGTCTACTGAGCTGGCCAGAGAATCTCTACATAGCGAGAGGGCATCATCAAAGTCCTCATGGAACTCAGAAGAAAACGCCTAGTTTGTCAGCCAAGGCTATGCAACTGAGCATCTATGGAAGCATGGTTGTTGCAACTGTTAAATTTATAGAATTGCTATTTAGACAATATTTGGTATCTATGCTGGAAATTCTTGACTGATATTATGCTTCTATCGACACCTGCAACTCAGGTGAATGACATGCATATGGTCCGCGGGGGCTTCTGGAGGACAACGCAGGCTAGACAACCACATAGCGTATCATATCCAGGCATTCCTTTGACAACATCAAATGCTCGGCCTCTCTTATCCGTCAAGTCCGAAGGAGTTGTAAACAGGAGACTGGAATCAAGAGAGTATTCTAGATTGGCTCCAATTCCTCCCTTACCGATCAGAAGCAGAAAAGCAAAGGGTGTTCAAGATGATTCTAGTGATGATTCAGGAGGCGAAGAAGTCATTGTTCGAATCGACTCCCCAAGCACACTTTCCTTTCATCAGGCCACTGGTGGCATGTTCCCCCCTCGCGAAGGTTCATGATCATTGTACGTGTAGAGTATGTCAATGAGTTTTTAACCTGTTTTGGCTGCTGTAATTTATTGTCAAATTCACGGTCACACTAGATCATTAATTACCGTCTTTTCTCCCATGAAATAAAGGGTGGCCAGGCACTCAAAGCATGTAATTGTCGAAGGTTTTGATCTACGGTTGGGCGCACATAGACAACGTTGTTGTATTTCCCTAATTCCCTCGAGTACGATTGCTTATGCGAAGTCGTGTAATTAGTGTTTGGAGCTGCAAATTTTCTAAGCTTATACTGAGCATATGGAGGACTCATGAAAATGGTTGATAATATACATATGAATCACATAGGCTTGGGAGTCATGTGGTTGCCATCATCATCATCATCATTTGATGAGATGAGCCCAAAGGCTACCTCGAGCCCTCCGCCAGGTCCAACAAAACTGGTTACCCGATTATAAAATCCGAGAACAAACAAAAACAAAACATCACTTGAATGAGTGAATTTATAATTAATGTCTTCTACCACGACAAATATTTTCATGTGAGATTATGAAGTTTTCTACATTATCTCTACGACAATATCAAGACTGAGCTTCTAAACGGAGTAAACTTTAGAAACTTAGAATCAGCTAACAAACTCCAATTTGTAGATATTATCGTGCGTATGAGGCACTGAGGATGGAAGAACAGGGGCATGATCTCAAGAAATACTGTCAGTTTCATAAAAAGTGTCAGGAATAATCGTTTGAAGAAAGAACTCTGTAACATTACCAATAATCCCCACAACTACATATTCCATCAACGAAAAAGTGAAACCGGTTTGCATCTCGTAGCACAATTTCCCTTCCAACAACCTTGGAAATGTATTTAATCGCGTTATGGCAATCCCCGCAAACACGGAGATTTTTTATGACTCGAATTCTCTGCGGTGCCGGAGTACTAATGAGGCCATAAGCAATAGCAAGCTTCTCACTATGGTAGTAGAGTGCACGCTCTTTCTCCTCTTCTGCAAGATCCAACAGCACAAAATCTGTATCTGGGACATAGCCTTCGAGCTTAATCCTCCTTATCAAATCCTCTAGTTCATCATAGATTGCAGCTGCTTCTGGATGAGACTTGTCATCCACTACAAATAGATGCACTTTATTCTTTACTTCAATCCAACTATGACCAGGATCTTTCCTCACTTTTTTATGCTTCATTATATTCCTTGCATCAGCAACATCATCCCATCGATTAGCAGTTGCATATATATTGGAGAGAAGAACATAAGCTGAAGAATCATGTGGCTCCAGATCTAACAGCCTAGTAGCCACCTGCCTTCCAATTTCCATGTTTCCCTGAATCCTACAAGCACCAAGCAATGCCCGATACATGGATGCAGAGGCATCAAAAGGCATTGTTGCAATGACCTTTAATGCCTCACTAAGATGTCCTGCACGTCCCAATACATCGACCAAGCAAGAATAATGATCTATCTCTGGTTGAATACCGTAATCTCTGAGCATGGAATCGAAGTAGCCATAAGCATCAGACACTAATCCTGAATGACTACAAGCAGACAAAACACCGATGAAGGTGATTTTATCGGGTGTTATACCCTGGAATCTCATCCTCTCGAATAGGTTTAGAGCTTCCTTGGCATTACCATGCTGGGCAAAACCTAATACCATGACGTTCCAAGATGCTATACTTTTGGCATCCATCCTTTTAAATAACTGGTATGAATCTTCTATGCTCCCACATTTAGCATACATGTCCAAAAGTGATGTCCCGACATAAGCATCTGATAAATGCTCAAATTTAATTGCATTTGCGTGTAAGACCTTTCCTTGCTCCAGTGCAGCCAAGCATGAACAAGCTTTGATGAGGGATGCCAAGATAAATGCATCAGGCAAGGGTCCTGACTGTCTCATTTGATGGTATAAATCAAGTGCGAGATCCTCATCTCCATTCTCCACGCATCCAGAAATCATGGCAGTCCAAGCAACATCATCAGGTTCATGAATATCACGAAATACAGCCGATGCATCCTGGATGTTGCCACATTTAACATACATGTCAAGAATTCCACTACTGAGACACAAATCCAAGTCGTAACTGAGTTTTATGGCATAAGCATGAATCTGTCTCCCTTGTTCGAAGGCAACTAAGCCACTGCAAGCCTTGACAACAGTTGCTAAAGTAAACTGGTTAGCCCTCTTGCCATTTTTTTGAATGACCATAAACAGATCTAGGGCCTTAACATAATCGTAGTTCGAGACATAACCAGCAATTAGTGCATTATATGAATCCATATCAAACCAGTTCATATCATTCAAGAGGGAATCTGCTTCTCTCATGCTTCCCTTCTTTGAATAAACATCAATTAAAGCCGTCAGTATAAAAGGATCCACGATGAAACCCAGTTTTATTGCACAAGTGTGAACTTGAGCATGCAAAGATGTTCCTCTGTCGAGCCCTGAGCAAGCCCCAAGAATGCTTGCCAGAGTAAACTGATCAGGGACCACATCCTGCTTTAACATATTCAAGAAAAGGGCGATGGATTCTTCCCTCAAGCCATGTTGTCGGCAGCTAGATATCATTGAGTTCCATGAAACCAAATCCAGTTCCTCCATCCCATCAAATACCCTCCTTGCACAGTCCAAATCACCTATCTTCGCATACATATTGATAAGATTATTCGAGACAGCAATGTCCGACCGAAATCCTCCTTTCACAGCTACTCCATGAATCTGTTTACCCATCTCAAAATACTCCACACGCGTGACAGTGCTAAGAACGATGACGAATGTCACACTATCAAGACCCACACTAAACTTCATCATTTCAAAAAAGCAATCAAGAACAGCATCATTCTCCCCAGACTTGGCATACTGGGACATGGTCTTATTCCAAGCTACCACGTCCAAACCATCCTCAGGAACCAAGCACGATTTGACGCCAAAAGCTTGAACTTGCTCAGCATTCTTATATGACAACCCCCTATCCATTAGAACATAATGGAAGGTAAGTTCGTCCGGCCTCAAGATTTCGCTCCGGTGCATCTCCGAGAACATAAGAAACGCATCTTGGGCACGACCCATTTGAGCATACGCCTTGATCATGATGTTCCACAGCACCCCATCTCTATCGGCCATCCCATCGAACAGGTACCGTGTCTCGTCGATCCACCCAAACTTCGAGTAGACGTTCACAAGGGCACTCGAGACCATCGAATCCGAAACCAACCCAGATCTAATAGCATAGGAATGAACGGCCAGGGTGGTCCAAAGATGGTCATAAGAGCTCGCGCATAGCTTGAGTACAGGGGTGAGAGTGAGGGGAGTCGGAGGGAGGTCTCTAGAGCGAAGCATGAGGCGGAGGAGGAGGAGGACGTCGCGGGGTAAGGAATGGAGGGCATAGGCGGAGAGGAGCGAGTTCCAGGTGACGACATCTCTCTGAGGAACGAGGTCGAACACCTGGCGCGCGTCGCCGAGGGAACCGCACCGGCTGTACGCGGAGATGAGGTTGTTAGCGTGGAAGCGATCCCAACCGAGGCCGGAGACGACGATGAGGGCGTGGGCACGGCGGAGGAGGGAGAGGTGGTCGGCCGTGGAGGCTGATTGGAGATGTGGAAGCCATGGACAGGAGGTGGAGATGGAGAGTTGGTAGCGCCGGAGGAGAGACGAAGACGGTGTGAGTCTACTACATAGGAGGAGGAGGCGTGTCTGCGATGTGGTCAAGAATAATAGCATCTATGTGACCAATAGTGGGTTCCCGTTTAAATTTCTATATTTGAACGGTCAAACATATCCCAATCAAAGGGTAAAATATGCGTTTCCATCGTTAGTTTTCTAACAAGTTTTTATAAGTCCATATACTTTAAAAATTCCCGATCGAATTCTTGGGTTTTTCAAACCGGACTCAATCATGTCCCTCTGTCCACTCACCGTCCTCCAACTAACGTCGGCTCGGCCCAAAGCTACCACCCCGCTCGCTCGCTCGTTCGTCACGAATCTCATCCCTTCGTCCCTCTTCCTCTCCCCTTCTTCGAACAAGGGCTACAAATCGAACCCCTCTGACAAAAATATGAGATGGAAAGCGTTTAGCTTCTCGGGCTAATCCGCCTCCTTCCCCCATTTCTCTTTCTCCTCTGCTTGTGGAGGAGGCGGCGACTCTGCCACCTCCTTGGGGACCGATGATTTCTTGAACTACGACGTGCCGACCAACTTCTCGAAGGTGATCCGCGTGTTGGGGTTTGGATCAAGAAGCTTCGTGACCAACCTTCGGGCATTGGAGGAGAACCACAGCGGGCACCGGAAGTCGCCGCGGTATATTTTCTTGTACATGGCGATGAGATTATCGTCCTAGAATGACAAGCATCTGGCAAGCAGCACGTAGAGTATGACCCCACAAGACCAAAAATCAGCCTTGCCCAGTCATACCCCTTCTTTTCGAACTTGAAAAGTGCACAAATCACCCTTATAATTTGGCTTTGTTAGTCTCCGAGCGATGCTTTACTGACTATTTTTATCCTATTTCAGGTACAACAGACCCTAGTACGAGTTAGATCAAGTTTGGAGTCAAAACGAGCTCATTTGGGCAATTCCAGCACAAATGATCGATCATCACATCAGGAAAGGATCGATCATTTAAGTGCATTAACCTGACAGAGAGCATCATTTCAAAGGATCGATCTTCAAGGAAGAAAAGGATTGATCATTTATGCACGACAACAGTGACAAAGAGCAAGGTTTAGAAGGATCGATCTTTCTTCATAGAATGATCGATCATCCACGGGGCGTGATCAATAACACAAGGAGATGATCGATCATCTCCTATTGGAATGATCGATCATCTACGGGACGTAGCCAACAATTGAAGACCAAATGATCGATCTTCACCCTATGAAATGATTGATCATTTGATAGCAGTTAAGCAAAATCAAAGGCCCAGATCTAATCCGAGTTAAGGGGATACCTAGGCTATAAATAGGCATCTTTTAGGGTTTTTGGGGGCTCTCTAGACTCTCTCTTGGATGTTTAGAGGTTAAGGAGAGCGAGCACTCATTCTTAGTTTCTTTTTCCTCTTGTTAACTTTTCTTTTTAGAATCTTTTGGGAGGAAATCTATGACGGAAGAGCTTCATTAACCTTCATCTACGGATCAAACCCTCAAGATGAGTAGTTAAACTCCTCGCCATGGGATTCTTATGATGTATCTAGGATTTCTATTAGGGATTCCTAAGATTTAGGGCTTGTATACCTCTTTGAATGGTTTGTATGGATTGATCTTAATTTCTTTATGAATTTGGTGTGATTTTATTATTAGTAGATGAATGATTTGTTCCTTTATGTGTAGATCTAGGTCTTGAGCATGTTAGGGCTTGAGATTAGAGATTCTCATCAAAACATTCATGCTAGAACCATGGATGTGAGGATTTTCTTCTCGAGATTAAGAGTTTTGTGATGCTATGACCATTACACGTAATGCTAGAACCATTGTGACCAACTCTTAATCTGTTATTCATCTTAATTCAAGATTAGGGATTTTGTAGTGTTAGTACCACTACGCTAGTGCTAGAACCACTAGGGTAATTCTAATCCTTCTAATCCTTGATACATTCTATTTGGCGATCTCAAGGTGCTAGAACCATCTTGATCTTACACCTAAATCCATATTATACTACTTTCTCGCAATGAATTTATCCTAATCAGAGGATTCATTAGCAGTTATCATAACTAATCATTAGGTCACTGACTTTTAGATAATTGCTCTCACCGACAAGGCATCCTAACTGGAACTTATTGAGTGATAGGGAGAACTAGTCATTCACCTATCAACCATTAGGAAAACCATTCAGTTTGGTTAGCTCGTTCTAATTCTAGGAAGACCTGGTAGAATCCTAATTATTGATTAAGAATTCCTTGGTACATTTTCTCGTATTTATCAATCATTTAGTATAAAGTTAGTTTAATTCCAATTCTAAATCTTTTCTCAACTTATTGGTAGGAATACTTAGATTGAGTTTAGTAGATTAATTATTTTCCTACGTATTCCCTGTGGATTCGACTCGGACTCACTGGATGTGAGGACCTGTCCCTCTATTCCTATGGCTCGTTGTTGACCACAAGGGCAATTTGGTAAATTGCGCCTCGTCGGTTAGTTTCTCACCCGTGTGCACACACTGACATTGTTTGGTGTATGTGGTTGAATAGAATGGTTAGGTGGACCCGGGATCGGAAGATCCCAGCTCGGGCGCGCAACAGCTTGCTTTTGGGCAGCTGGCGGCCCGTGAGCGATCGATCTCTCCTATGAGCGATCGATCGGACTCGTGAGTGAGTCGGCGTTGTTTTTCCTTCGCGAGGATGGCCGTCGTGGCCGTCGCTCCCTCTGTCAGAGGGAGAGGAGAGAAAGTCTCCCCTCCTCCCCCTTTTCCCCGGCTTTCCCCCGGGCTTTTCTTCCTCTTCTCCTCCTTCTCTTCTCTTCCCTTCTTCTTTCCTTCTTCTTCTTCCCGCAAGCTCTGCTTGCTCTGTTTTCTTCCGACATCCCCTTTTTCTTCGCCGTTCTTCCTCCTCCGGCCACCGTTTTGGGAGCTTGAAGGCTCGTTGGAACCGTGGCGGCGTGAGGAAGATCCCTGACGTGGGTTGGAGCTTGGTTAGCGGCTGTTTAGCGGGGAATCAACCAAGGATTAGCGGTTCCGGTAGGTGTTCTACCTACGTATGTTGTTTAATGGGTTTCTCCTAATCTAACCGTTGGATCTAGTTGATCTTCATGTTATTAGATGCATCTTGCCTAGTAGAATTTCTGATGTAAGTTTCATGATCTTTGGTTAAGATTTTAGTAGGATTTATGCATGATTAATCTCGGATTTTCTGATTTCTGCTGTTCTTGAAGAACAGCCGGTTTGCGGCGAGTTTTTCGGCTTGTACGTTCATGATCTTGGGTTTTGATGAACATAAGAGTTGTAGATCTCTACGTTAGCTTTTCATTCCAGCTTATTTCGTATTTTTTCGATTTTTCTAAGATTTGTTATGAATTTATTATTGGAGGGCTGCGTTGCAGCAAGTACTTGGTAAGTTAGTTTGATTAGCGGTTTTGATTAGTATTTTCCCGTTAATCTAGCCGTTGGATGATTCTGGATTTGGGATATGTTGATCCATGCATGTAGATCTACTGAAGTCTAAGTTGGATCTTAAATCCGACGTCGTTTAGATGTCGGATCGACATGTCAACTAGCTGCCATGTAGAGAACTTTTGGTGTTTTAAATATAATATTATATGCTAGATTATAATATTATATTTTTTTACTGTTCATTAGCGTTTTTGGGAATGTTTAGTATAAATGGGCCGAAGGTGTGCCCTTGTTTGATGCATGTTTATCATGCTTTATATCTGCCTGTTCTCCTGTGCATTAGAGGCATGTTAGGTTAAGGCGTGGGTTTGGTTGTCCCTAGTACTCCAGTATCAATGGCTAGGTGGTTGTCGTTACCCGACTTGGGTTGTCCTACTTGGTAACCAGCATGGAGATGGGTGTCCTACATGGGCTGAGGTTCTCCCTGTTGAGACGGGAGAGGTTTGCATGGGTAGGAACCCTGAGGGGGGTAACGATGGGACGTGTGGGCTCCCTGTTTGGACTTAGCCTTTGATGTGGAGTTTAGGGGTCGCGTTAACTCTGTTGCTTTGAGTGCTGAGAGATGGTTGTCGTAACCACAGTTGTTCCGCCAAGTGTGGAGATCCCGCTTGGAGAAGGGTGTCATACTGGTAGCGCCATGTCCACCCTGTGTCAGGGATTGTCGGAGGTAGTCCACCCCTAAACAGAGGCCGTCGAAGGGACGTACTTTGGACAGGTACCCTTCGGGTTATTGACGGGATTTATGGGGTCCTTGGCAGGCCTCAGTGCTTGGCACAGAGTTAGTACGGTTGGAGTCGCCTTCCTTGTGTGTGCCGTAGAGTAGAACCCTGCTGAGCTTTTGCTCATTCCTACCTGGACCGTGGTGTTTGTAGGTGCAGGTACCAGCGCTTCTCCGGTGGGCCCCCGTTGTTCGTCCTGCGGCAGCGCGTCGCCGTCCGACCATGTTTGAGGGCCAGGACGGCTTCTACTGTGTTTTACCGGAAACCTCAGATGATGTAATTTTGTATAACTCTGATATATGTAAATATTGTTATATATATAGTTTTGGTTTAGTAATTGTTAGATTACTTTTGTCCTTTGTTTATTTTTGTATCTGTTTCGCCAGCTTATTGTCAGTAGATGTAGGATCTTCCCCCTCGTGTCTCGGTCCGGATGGGTTTTCTGGGCCGGGGCGCGACAGACTCACTGCTAGCTACCCCTAAAGTAGTTAGTTAGTAATTTGATTATAAATTTATAATTTTAAGCAGACTTGTTAAGCCGCGACACTTTTCAAGTTCTATCACATACCACATGTGGTGTGGAGGAGCCTGTCAAGCCGGACATGGTCGTCATCAAGCAAGAGGTTCTCCAGCTTGAGGTCTTGGTGAAAGACCCTCCGGCCATGGCATAAGTTGATGGCGGAGACGAGCTACCTGAAGTAGTGGTGCGCTAGCGACTCCAGCAACCACCCCCCTCTTCGCCACGAGGGAGAAGAGCTCCCCGCCCCGCACGAGCTCCATGGCGAAGTAGATCTTGTAGCGTGTTTCCATGACCTCGTGGAGCTCGACGATGTTGGGGTAGGTCACCATCTTCATGACGGAGGTCTCCCGCTTCACTTGCTCCATCATCCTGGTGCGCACCACCTTCTCCTTCCCCACCACCTTCATCGCCACGCTCCTCCCCGTATTCACGTTCCTCGCCAGATGCACCTTCACGAACGTCCCGTGTCCTAGGACACAGCCGAGCTTGTACCGCCCATATAGCACGCTCCACCCCCTCTCGGCGCCGCTGTCGCCTAAGACCCAACGTCCTCCATCCCCAACTCTTCTCATGTTCTCAAATAAGACTAGAATGAAAGGAAGTGAAAAACATATGGTACGCCGAAGAAGTAGACGGACTACCTGTCCTCTACGTGCTTCTGGTGGCACGACCTGTCGCCGTGGCGCCTTCGAGGCACTTGACTAAGATCAGGGCATGTGCTTTGCACGTGGCCTGGTCTATTGGCCGGTTCGTCGGTTTGTGGTCGATTTGGGCCGAGCCAATGTTAGTTGGAGGACGAAGGGACATGATTGAGCCCGATTCGAAAAATCCAAGAATTCAATCGAGAATTTTTAAAGTATAAGCACTTGATAAAAACTTGTCAGAAAACTCAGGAACTAAACACATATTTTAGCCCCCATTCAAATGACTCTCATAGACCTTTTTATAGGCTTAAATATGAATTTGATAACCCTAGTTTCTAACAACTTTTTATATGGTATCTGAACTTTAAAAAATTTGATTAGAGTCCTTAGATTTCGTGAACCGACTACCCTAAATTAAGTGTTCTTTAATTTGCCTTTTCCAATAAACATTGGTTACATTTCTTTATATTATTTGTACAGTAACCGGTTTATGGATGAGTCTCTTGGGGTAAGCGGTTTGGCTCTGGACCTACGTGCCTATTACTTTGTTTCAGAAGAAATCCGTGCAACAGAAGATCCTGAATTTGAGTTTTTCTGCATCAAAAATATTCTCTTAATGTTTGGTTGCTCAGGACTGGGTGGAGTGGAGTCATTTCTGGAGTGCAGACTTTTGCAAAGTGAAGTCCTATGAAGTGGCATGTCAGTTTTTGTTGTTTGGTTGGTACTGGAGTGGAAGCTGAGTTGGCTGACTTTTGAACTTTTTGCTGTTTGGTTGGTGTTGGAGTGGAGGTTGAGTTAACTGACTTTTGGACTTTCTGCTGTTTGATTGGTGCTGAAAGTGAGGATATGGTCACCCCCGACTAGGGGGGTGAGTTTAAAGGCTTCAAAAAATGAATCTTAAATACATTTTAAAAGTATTAGATGTGTTTTTATAATACAAAAAAATATTTAGTGGGAGAAAATCATTAATTTTTCCACCTTGACTATTTTTACCAAATATAATAAATTATCATATCTTGTTGTACTTGTTTTGGCGACATAGACGAAGGTAAATTATCGAAAGGATTGGAAAATCGGTGCAAATGTATTATTAGCTGTTGGTTTATATGAAAGTTTTTTTGGATAGATCTGAGTCTTTGTTCTTTATTGTTTCCTTAGATCTGATTGATGATGGTTCTCTTATCAATTTAAGCTGCGGATCAAGAAAAGCATCAACATTGTGAATTGTGATGCTTATTCACTGGCATGGACATGTTAGCTAAGTTCAGATGAACCTCATTATTTTTCAAAAAAAATTTGACAAAATCTTCTTTATATTTTCAACACATGGAACCTGTTGGAACCTGAAAACTTTAAACTCATTCTGCCTAGTGTTTGTTTCTGATACAGCCCCGCTGTATGCATTGCTAACGTCTAAAACTCTTCCAACTTTCATTTGAAAGCCATGACTGATGATGAATACAGTACTATACTTGAGCAGTATTGCATAAAAAACCACCAAAAAAAGCGAACTTTTTATCCACAACTCGTGTCCAAAGAATGCAGAAAACCAAGTAAGAAGATCGTTCGAATTCTATTTTCTCTCCGAAGTTTAGCCTAATGGCTCGATGGGTGGAAAAAATTAGATACAGATAACCACCTCCTCTCAGGCATGCATCAAAAGCTCAGGTACCACTAACATCTATAGAACATATCTCATCATTCTGAAACCTAGGTTCATACCCAAAAAGTTTTCAATTTTTCCAACAAAATTTCATTAAGAATCCAATTAACCTCGCCCAGCCAACTCAACTTCTGATTAGTATAAATGTATAATTGATCGCCACCTTGAATCCGTTTCCACTGCATAATTAGTTGCTGTGGCCTTGTTGATGGCTTTGCAGGTCCTTGCGACAAGAGATACTGTGTTCTACTTCAGGATTAAGGCTTGTGCCCCTTGCTTTCCTCTCATTTTCCTCTGCAAGTTGAAATGATTATAGAAAGTTGGATTTATTAAGTCTCCGAAGAAGAATCCAGTGATATGAAAAAGTGGAAGAACAACACAAGCAATCCTAGAGAGCTTTACTGACATAAGATATATGCATTTACCAAAGCGTATACCTTTCCATTAAGACTGCCAAGCCATCAGAATTAGCTTTCCAAACAGTCCTTCAGTTGCTCCTCCTGATGCACGTTTCCGAGAATTATTTGGAATGGTTTTAGTCGCATTGAGGAGGTCACAAACATTGCAGGTTTTATACATACTAATCAGGCAGTGATCAGTTCAGTTTAATCTAAAGGGGTGAAAAAAATGAAAACCGCAAGGCTATGAGAATACCTCATACATTGAAGAGAAGTTTCAGTTTACCCTGTTATTACATAAATTAAACTGTTCAAATTGCAAATAGAATATATAGCTTGACATAATTCTGCAAATTCCAGCTCAATGACCCAAACAAATATACCATACTAGAAGAGGCTTGGCATCCTGAAGTTCAATGCAGATCATCCAAAATTTGCTGCAGAAAGAGAGTAAAAATCAGGACAACAAAACATAGAGTTAAGTTGCAGTGAATAAGATGCAATTTATAGTGGAAAGCTGCATAGTATTCATATGTAACATATGAGTATGAATACAGTATGGAAGAGATATGCGCACCTTCTTTTGTGCTCATGCACGAACTTAGAGTTCTTGGCGTCCTCTTCTGCAAAACCCCAGATCCAGAAGCACAATTGTAGATCAAGCACAAATCCCAGAAAACCAAACGCATACAACATATTCAAGATGCTATACCACAAGAAATAAAATTCATTCACTTCAATGATTTAAGGAGTGAAGATATAAGTTATAAGCTCCACGAATGATAAAATTGGCTCAATTTGACCAAAACTAATTGCCCAAGAAACAGGGAAAAAGCCAATGCCTACAGTATGGAAGAGATCTACGCACCTTCTTTTGTGCTCCTGCATGAACTTAGAGTTCTTGGCGTCCTCTTCTGCAAAACCCCAGATCCAGAAACACAGTGATTAGATGACGACCCAACTAGATCCGAATCTAGAGAGAGAAGAGAGGGGGTCAGAGGGTTATCATGAAAACAAAAATGGAGAAGCAAACACCAACAAATCTAGATCAAGCACAAATCCGGGAGGGAGAGTGCACCTTCTAATGCTAGATCAAGCACAAATCCACCACAAAGAACACCCAGAAAAAAAAAGAGTAGGTCCTTCACTGAAAATCTCAAAAAAAATAAAAACGGAGAGAATCTTTGGGAGGGAGAGGACACTCGGAAAAACAAAAACGGAGAAGAAAATACCAACAAATCTAGATGAAGAGAGCTTAAACCATCAGATCGGCGCTCACCGGCTAGACTAGAAACCGGATCTGAGAACAGCGGAGAACCTCGACGGAGGAATGAGATGACCAAAGAAACGGAAAAACGAAGCTAAAGAGTGGATATTTGGGAGGGAGAGACGAGGAAATGGGAGGCGGAGAGGAGATGACACATACCCTCGTGGAGATGGAAGCGGTCTCCGAGCGAGCTCCGAGCGAGCGAGAGAGGAGTGGCGAGCGTGGAGCGGGGAGAGAGGCGCGAGTGAGAGGAGGAGAACGGTGGTGATGAGAAGAACCCTAGCCCGATACCCAGTTCAAGTGGGTGAAGTAATGGCTGTGTACGGAGTAGTGGTTGGCATTTAATTTCAATCCAATCACTTCAGTCGGCCGACTCTGTCGGTTTTTTGGCCGAAGTAAAAACGCTGAAGTAGACGTGTTTAATCCGACTAGTCCCAGGACTCCACTGACTCTCTGGCCGAACCAAACACCCATAAGTGAAGGGAGTACCATCAGTTACCCCACTCCATCTCCACTTTGGTGTAGCCAAACACGCCCTAAATGAGAGTATTCGTGCTTGGATGCCGGCTCAAGATCAGCCCCATGAAGACCTTATGTTCCCTGACCCGTGGAAACGCTCTTTAATGAAACTTTAGCTTTAGTTGGTCGTGACCAAGAAACCACCGGTTTCGCTTGGTGGGCCGGGACTGCCACTTGGGGTTATGAGTGGAGGCCAATTTTGATTTATTTGACCAATTTTGATCGATTTAGGCTAATATTGACCATACCTTTTGCCACGTCGGCCCATTCTCCTCCCTTCTCTCTCGCGCGCGTCTCTCCCTCCTCTTTCCCCAGCGCGATCTTCTCCGACGAGCACCACTTAGCGACAGGAGCTTCTTCTCCGAACCTCGGCGCTTGACGTATCCCGTCATAGCAACTCTCGCCGGAGTAAATGGTATTATGGTCGTCGCTGCATGGCTTGCATCTCGTGTAGTGCGTTACAAAAGGCCACTGCCACCCTTCTCTCCCACTTTTGCAACCCTCCGCCCTTCAAGTACCATTCTCTTAGCCTCCCATTAACTCCCGCCGCCACCTTCTCTGCGCTTCACCCTCCACCATTGTCGTTGGCTTGGAGCACAATAAAGACGTACTTGATGAGAGGGAAGATCAAGGGTGAGGGAGTAGATGATGAGGGAGAGAGCTCCGAGCATGTTGCGGAGAGTCGGCACTTTGTCCGGGAAGGTGCTGGAGATAACGTGACGTTCCGATGTTGCCGTAGACCACTCCGATGCTTTAGAAGGCTAGCTGCATCATGGTAGTTATGGTAACAGCCTGCAGACAAATGGAGCATGAAATCACAAGCGCAAAACAGGGGAATACATGAAGTCAAAAACAGAGGAGGATGTTTGGATTGTTGGAATTACTTAGAAAGCTGGGGACATTCTAGAGATCCTATTTGCTTTTGTCTCCAAAGAGTCAAGCCTGGATAGGTTCCACCATTACTATCTTCTCCCGCCGTTCTTCTTCTTATACTACTACTTCTCCTCTCTCCGTTGAGAACTCATCTTCTTCCACCATTTCTATGTTCAAGACTGTATCTCGAATGAGTTCTTCTATCATATGATGCTGGAGAGATCTCGGAGCAGAAGGAACCTAGAATTAACATAGTCTAAAGAAGGCTCTCTATTAGAGTTCTTCTCCCATATCTGAAGGTGCATGAACCAACGACAATGGCGATGGTTCCCACCCCCGCAGCGAAACTGCCCAACCTTCCTCGGAAAAGCCCCACCTCCAAGCTGTACCCACGGTGGTTCACGGCAGCGGCGGTGGGGGCTCCTTGATATGCTCCCTCCCCAATGATCTCCTGCTTGAGTGCCTATTTAGAGTTCATGTTTGCTCTCTCGCTTCGCTTCCTCTCGTATGCCGCAGTTTTGAAGAGCTTCTGGACTCCCAGCCTTCCTCGACATCCGCCTCTCCCAAGGCGGCCTCCGCCTAGCGATCCATGCCCTCTCTGTCTCCAACCTCGGCCTCCTCCTCACCGGCACCCTCACTGATGCTTCGGCTGCTACGTGGGTGACCTCCGCGGTGACAATACCCGATGAGATCCCGGATGGATCCTTCTCCCGTGCATGTGCCGTCGCTCTTGGCCGCTCGATCTATCTCATTGGCCGCGATGCCATGAACTCCACGTCTCCACAGATTGGCACTCGAGGAAGAGGAGAGACTGGAGAGAGAAAAGAGGAGAAAGGGCTCGGCTGACGTGGCAAAATGTAGTCAAAATTGGTCAATACTTTTCTAAATCGGTCAAAATTGGTCTAAATTGACCTCTTGCGCATGGACGGAGGCTCTCCTTAGACCGTGGATTGCGCATGCACGGAGGCGCCACATGAAAATGATTCATGAAATCCAGCCGGGACTCTAATCGAACTTTTTAAAATTTAGGTATCATATGAAAATGCGTCAGAAACTATAGATACCAAATACATACTTAACCCACATTTTATAGGATGAGCAAAATAGGTGCCTATACAACCAATTCCTCATATCGAGGATTTAAACCCAACCTTAGACAAAAGATTGTAAGTCTTAAAGATTGTAAGTCTTTAACTGAGACACCACGATACTCATGATGATTTCTACCATTTACTAGTTGATAGGTATGTGCCCAATCTCATACACTCCATGTCGGGTCGTTACCTACATTTGAAACGACGGACTCTTGCACCCCCAGCAGAGCCACCATCCTACATTGTACGTACTCATTAATTCCTTCATGTCACAGATTTGTATCTCCACTCCGATGGTCCCGATCTTGTCACCACATCTGATGCTGGACAAGAAGCTGAGCTAGTTGACCCTGCAGAGGAGGCTGAACCGGCGAGGGTCCCAAGGCAGTCGGAACGAATCCGGTTTTCGTCAGTCCGAATCAGTTCTTCGGATGATCGTGATCGTCGGATGAGTGTAGCTTTTGATCACGATGTCCGATTGGAGCGTATGAGGTGTCAAAATGATCGGCTCGTCAAGCCCTACAAGAATAATAGGGATCAGGATGATCCCCTATGACCCAAGGCATCCCGAGTCCAAATTCCTTCATCTGATGCTCGAAAATTTAGTTTTAGTCGAACTTTTCTTATTTGGCAGTTTTTCTTTAGTTAGAACTTTTCATATTTGACGGTTTCCTTTTTCCTAATTTCGAAATTAGTTTGATTAATAGTTTGACCGGGGATTACTTGTTATTTTAGGCAATTTGAGTCCATTTGTAAATGGGTACGTCCTCAGTCGAGTTTTTAGGGTTTGTATTGGACAATTTTTTTTGGATTAATGAGATTTGAGTAGTTTTCTCCTCTTGAGAATTCTGATTTTCTCTCCCGCGAAGAGGACGGTCGTCTCTCCCCTCGAGAGACTCTTCTTTTCACGCTCATCCTGCGCCAACATCATGCACTCGTTTGCTCTTTGAATGAGATTTGATTCCTTTCTGGTATAAATTCTTCTCATCATTCATCCTTTGTGTCTATATATATATATGCCCCTTCATGGCGTCTTCTTTGATTATCAGGAGCATTCATGTAATCTCAAGAAACAAAGGCAGAATCTGTCCATATTTTAGGAGAGTTGAGTTCTAAAACTGAAGGAAAATAGAAGCCACCAAAGATCAACAAAAGGATTAGCTCACATGATTATGTGAGGGATTATTTCAGCAGCAATTCGATCAACTATGAGGACTTCCTGATCTGCAAGGAACACATCATTTCTCAACAACTTTAAGAAGCCTTCATCAATTTATTCCAGTAATTAAATATGTTTCTGGCCCAGGCGCCCAGCACAAGTCGACATCCAGAGCGAGATCAATGAAAACTGCTCAGAAAATTAACTTCTTTTACAAGAAATAGAAGGAGAGCAAACGTACGGATATATGATAATATGAAGGATAACGTACAGTACGTATAGCTTCTGCAAACTCCTTAAATCATGATGCCTCCATGCAGATTTTGGAAGCTCAAAGGTTAATTAGGTGAGATATATATATAGCTTCAGCAAACTCCTTAAATCTTGTAACTTGGTGTAAACTGCTCCAATTCCCTTGGAAGCGGATGTTTTAAGTTTGAAAAAAAACATCCTTTTCTCAAGGAAACTTGAGAAAGTAATCCCTTCGATCCTCAAGTTAGATCTTTCTTAATTTCCACCGGGACAAAATTTTCACCTACCTAGACTTTACAAGGAAAATTAAGAAGATACATACATACAATTAATGTTTCACGCATCAATATTATAACTAATATGGAATATTAGGGCAGAGATACCATCAAAGGCAGGTCCATATATTTCGAATGCAAAATGTTACCATCATGATCTTAACTACTTAAGCTAGAGTTCAGAATAAGATATATAGCTAGCTATTATTTAAAAGGTAATTAACAATGAGCCAAGAAGAATTCATGCCTTCCTCCAAATTAAAATAAGTTACAAGAAGCAGGCAGAAGCTAGAACTCACCAAAATATAACTTTACATTGATCCTTTGACAATAACTTAATTTGTAAGCACTGCATTTAATTACTATAGCTAGCTAGGGAGAATTTCGATCTGTACCCATATTGCATGCAAATGTAATCTAAAAAATACAAAAAGAAAACATCTTAATTTGCAGCCCTTGATGTAGCCTTTACATGTATAGCATCTAAAGTTCAGATATATATGTTAAGACATATGTGCACTATAATTAATTAACATGTATTGAACATGATGATCGAGTTTGCTCTTCTTCCCTGTCAATATATCATAGATCGTGGTAATCAAGACCTTCCATTAACTTGTAAAAAATCGATAAATGGAACACCGGCCTCGCTCTGCTGCCCGGCAACCTCCTCTTGTTCGTCGATCGTCGAAGCACACTTAGAATTAGAATCATTTGAGTCAGAGTTCACTTGGAGGAAGTCATAGAATTCAATGGAATTAGCTCTACCTGGAAACAGATAAGAATAATATATTTATATATATATAGCACAGTCAGAATATTAATCAATCATGTTTTAATTAAGCAGTAACTACATTAGAATTAATGCAATAAATTTCCTATCATTTTGGTATATATACCTTGTGTCAGGTTTGTTCTACAGTGATGGATCTCTGAATACAACAGCTCTTTAGGGTTATTTTGAAGGCTCTTGCAGTATTTCTCCATCAAAGAAACTATGTTGGTCGGGTCACTGGATCTGCTCTCTAAAATTTTCGACTTGTTCTGTTCGATCGGCACGCAGCTGGCCGATCTCGTCTTAGGGTAGAATTTTGATCTCTCTCTACACCTCCGGGCCATGATCACATGCCAGTGATTCTTCACCGCGTTGTCGGTTCGGCCAGGAAATAGCCGGGCGATGGCCGCCCACCTGTTACCATGGATCCGGTGAGATGCAAGAAGCCGCTCCTCCTCCTCCTCCGTGAAGGGACTCCGGTTGATCCTAGGATCCAGCTGATTGAACCATCTCAACCTGCAACTTTTTCCTGTTTGTATGTTTAGTAGTCAATTTTGTTAGAATAATCCTTCAATTAATATTTCTAGCTAGCAAGAATTGAAATCATGGGTAATTATTAGCAAAAGGAGAAAAATTGCACCTGATCTTCCTTGTAGCTTCTCAGCGATCGCGTTCCAGTTGTGCGGGCCGTAACAGGTGACCAGTTCCTTTAACTTCTCGTCTTCGGTCGGCCGCCAGTGGCCTCTGGAGCACATCGGGTCACCGGAATTTAAAACTATCTAAAACTAGATAGATAGAAAGATCACCAACTTAAGTCCTCGCTTCCTAGCTAAATATCTGATGATAATTAAGACTTCAGCTAGCTCTTCTTGATAAAAAAAAGAGCCGAAGAACACCGAAAAAATCCGATCAGAGGGCCGTGGTATATAATAGCTGATGGCCGGTGGGATTGAGCTTTCTTTCAGTTATCTGGCTCTCTAAGGGTTCATAGGGTCAGACATGTGAAGAAGACATTAAGGAAGTGGATGTGGATGTGATAGACACAAACGGTAGAGACGCAAAGAGTTATATAAAGAGACTTGTAGCTGCAACTAGATATAGGGCATTCAGGGGGAAGATAGCTAGATGGCTGGTTAGGAGATAGTTACACCCGGACTGATGGCACTTCTAGTCTAACAATTGCTATTTTATGTACGTGTGTATGTGTTGTAGAGAGAGAGAGAGAGAGAGAGAGAGAGAGAGAGAGAGAGAGGGAGAGAGATGACAGAGAGAGATTAGGTTTCTTGGTGGGGTGAAATCTGTTCTCCTTTCAACATCTCTCCACATTTCTAACCTACAGCGTCTACTCGTAACCAAACTCATCTCTCTCTTCAAATCCATCTATATATATACATATACGTACGTACGTACGTATAGAGTGAGAAATAAACACATGCAAGTTAACATGCTAGCTTTCATCTCTAGCTATACTCAAATGTGCATAAATTTGCATGAGATGAATCACATCTCAGCACGTACGAAAACATCCGATCATCGATCGTTGGTTCTTCATATTTGTATATATATATGCTTGTATACATAGAAAAAATGATTCAAAAAAAGAGAAAAAAAAATAGAGATGAAATTAAAAGGTAGATGATTCATTTGGTTGCAGAGTAGCTGTACATTGCTTTCTTATCTTACGGTTGCTTAGTTTGCTTGTAAGGAGTTAGAGGACAATGATAGCTAGATATAAGGTAGATAGATACGAGAGATGTATCAAAGGTTTCGAAGTGTTGTTGGTGTCCAGACCTAACTGAAACTAACACTTCCCCTCGAAAGAATTATATTAGATGGATTGATGTATATGCTTGTGGAGGCCTGGAGCCGTGTGCGTGTAGTGGTTGGTCTCCGGTCAAATTGGAAGGTGGTGTTGTACTACTTGTGCGGAGACTAAGCCCCGTTTTGGTTAACAACTCTTAATAAGGTTTCCATTATAAGCTAGCATCTGATATGAATATCTAATTCGTCTCTCTGCAGGCAACGAGGCTAAAACTGTTTGCACGTGTGTGTGATTGTTAATTTTTATTTTATTTTATTTTTTTTTTTTTTAATTAGTTCAGTCGAAAGGCTATGAGAGAATTATGACTGAAAAGAAAAATTAATACACGGATGATAAGATCTAGCTATTAGTTAAGCCTTTCGTCCTAACTTGGGAGACAAATGCCCGATGTTTTCAATAAATTTGATACCTCAGGATTTGGAATCTAAGACCAACTCATTACCACCACCACCAGGTATTAACCACTTAAGCTACTCAAGGGGCTGTATTTATCTTATATATAGATGTTATTCATGGATGGGGATGGTTTTTTAAGGAAAGATACTGAAATATTCGTTGATAGGGACCGTGGTAGTTTTAGTTTGCTCTCTCTAATTTTAAAACGTGTCAAAGTGAATCTTATACTTTCATAATTAACATCTCATCAATTCAAGCCGAAAGAGAAGGGCATCAGCTGTTGTAATGGAAGTTTGCCCACATGAACTCGCTAATTGAAAAATGTGTTGGGATATTTATTCGTCCTTCAATATTACAATCTTCATAATCTAATATTTATCTAACAGTGAAATAAAGACTAATTAATTATCCTTGTCTTCTACAACCCTAGCTAGTTGCTTCTCCATTTTCTTTTCTTTTGAACCAAAATATCTTGATTAATTAGTTTGAAGAACTATAATTACTTCTTCATTTGCTCTTTCTCCTTCTCCATCCCCATCTTCTCATGTTCTATTCTCCTTCTTCATCCTCCTTTCTTGAACCCGGCAGAGAACATTGAAAAACACTCTGGCCAGATAAGCCGATCGAATTAAGGTTGACGGAAGAACTTTTTCCTATAAATTAAACTTAAGTTTTCATCATGAGAAATATATTTAAGATCCATTTGATTAAGAATAGGATAAGTGTGCATAGTGGATAAAGTAAAAGTTATGTAAATATTAAAGGTAGTTATATAAGATTGTGGATAAAGTGTTTTGATGCATAATTAAATTAGATTTATGTATACTTATCATCAATCCAAACAGACCTTTAATAATCAAGATTCTAGAGGGAAATATGTAACGTAGAATTATTGACAAGATGAATATGCAATTAACACTTATGTTTTAGATCTATATGTATTCTAGTAATTAATAGCCAGTGAAACCAAGGGTACAACCATTTCTAACTAATTAAGACCAGCAAATTCATCATCTGTGTTAAGAATTAAGATATATGACCATACACATATGTTAAGAAACAAAATATGTCATCATATGTCATCCTAGGCATATATAAGATATTCTATGTTTAGCACCTAAACTGTATGGCAAGAGCAGTATGAGAACTAATTAGCATCGTCCTAGAGCTTGTCTTTAGCTGTTGGCCTAGCATCTCTTGTAAGTACTATATGGCTTAAACCTTGTAAAAAAGAAGCAAAGATTGAGTTGGCCTCTACCCTTCCTTTGGTAACTGTCTCCATGCTGTGGGTCTCTCTTAATAGTTGGATATAAGACTATAGTCGTTGTCTCTTTCTCTCCACTCTAGATCCTTGGCTCTCTTTCCTATATTACTCTCTAGTTAGACTAGACACAACTCCTATAATTAATCTTGGGCAAGATTTACCCATCTTTTTAAGCCTAGGTTTGTCTCGAGATGTGTAAATTCTAATTATCTTTTCGATAACGTATCGTTTGAAATTAGAAAATATTTTTATTTTTCTAAAAGTAACTAGAATTCACATACATCATTGACTGAGGCAAGTTTACAGTCAAAAAAAGTTAATAATCTTTGGCAAAAAAACTTAAGTTGATCACGATTAAGCTGTAAGGCGTTTCACGTCATTAGTTTTCTATTCAGCATTTTAATCTTGGGTTAGGTTGGACAAACGCCCTTAATATTACAACTCAAGAGGTGAAGCTTAAACCATTTGATAGTGTTCTTGTTTTCTATACTTTAAGCCAAAAATGTAATTAATCAAGTTGGAAGTTTATTTGTTATCTATGTGGGGCATGTGAAGGGAAATGTTTTGTCCTGCTAATTAAGTTCATTTGATGAAAAGGTCTTCTTAATTATATGTGATTACATGCATTAATGTAACTGAAAATAATGTGCATTAATTATAACTAGCTAGGCTTGACGCTACTATATATATATTCTTCCTACTAAACTAATTAAATCCGTATCAACTTGAAAGGCTTTGTTTAACAATATTATTATACATTGAAAGCAGACTAATCAGGGGAATTTGTATGTTATAAATGGAAGATGTGTTCTTGTGTGGACCACCAAAACAAAGACTTGCATACACCAAACATAAATGCATGTCTCAATCCAAATTAATTAGCTAGTCTTTAATTGGAGACAGTTTGCAGAAGTCACAACAAATTAACCTACTCATTTCGGGCTTGAGTTCCATCGTAAATGCAGGATGATTGCGTGCGCTAATATATTATGGAACTGCTGGCCTTCATGTATGATCAGTTCCATCTCAATCTCAAGTAAAATTTTACGATCGATCTACACAACAACCTAAGGGTCCGTTTAAATTGAGAATAAATATACATAAATTTTATTAATACATTCAAACATTTTATCCACAATCTTACATAACTATCTTTAATATTTACGTAACTTTTATCTTATCCAACATACAAACTTATTATATCCTCGATTTAAACGGACTCTAAAGAATTTTATTATCACTTGATCAATTAATTACATGACAGAAGAGTACGTACGTACAATATTAGTACTTTATTCTATGTCTTCGAGATATATATCTGGAAAAGATGTATGAAAATGTTCTACAGTAGTACTTCTTATGGAAGTCTGTGGTGCCGTAAATCCATTGCCGGAGGAGAAAAACGAAGAAGTTTAGGGTTTGGTTATTCTGAAAACTTCAAACTAATTAACAAACACTAGCTAGCCTTGCGGATCGAGTATGGCTAACCTATCGAAAACAAACATGTTTCTTATAAAGCTCAATCCCGGCCAACTACTGATCTCTACCTACCACACCTCACAGCTAGCATACGTTTACTTCATCACCAATGTTCCTTTTTCTCCATAATCATGCCTTCAAATTGTGGAAGTGTTGCACATGAAGATATACTAATTAATTAAGACTTAAGGACTTAAGGATATACTAGAGTTCAATTCTCAGGTTCTTTCCTGATGGTAGAAGACCTGGAGCAAGCTTCCAAATAAGGGATGTGACGTATGGATTTATATGCACCTTAAAAGAAGGTTTGAGAAACAGAAGAACAATGAACAGGAAACTGCTTTAGTTTTGTGTATCGCAGTTAACTTTCAGTAGTAGGTACAGGAAAGAGAGATGAGTATCTCAACCGAAAACGATACATGCTTCGGAAATCATACTATACTGACCTTGATGGAATTGGACATCTTTACATCGTTAGTGGCATTAGATGTGGACTCCCTTTCCTGCCAAACTAAGCAATTAATTAATTAATCATCCATGTGATTTTTGTTGGCAAAGATGTGAGCTGTCATCCTTTTTTATGTGTACGCCACAACTTAATTACCACAATTTATGTCAGAATCCCCCGAGGGATGGATTATGTGAATCCGACGTCTTGACGGTGTATTCGCGCGTCTGACTGAGTCGGATAGCCGAGTAACCAATCCCACAACGCCTGGATGTAGATCGGGGACATATCTATATGTATGTTAATCGTTTTCTATAACACAACGCGTTTTAAAGCCGTGATGACATTGATTCCGTCAGAAAACTCGAGCGGTCCCGTGATGGGTGACCCCGGTCGTTTTAAAGCCGTGATGACGGTCATTACGCCAGAGAACTCCTGGGAAGTGCTCCCGTTTTCTACGGATGAGTGCCAGAAAATTCGAGGTTAAACATGCTTGCCTTGAAGTGGTCCTCGGATGGGTGACCTATTGGGAAGTGTTCCCGGTCGTTTTAAAACCGTGATGTCAGTGATTTCGTCAGAAAACTCAAGGTTAAGCGTGCTTGTTTTGAAGTGGGCAATGATTCCACCATAAAACTCGAGATTAAATGTGCTTGTCTTGATGTGATAAAAACGGATAATATTGTGTGAAAAGGGCGATGACGTTACACGATAATTTCATCCTTAGATGTGCACGACATGAGTTTTTATCCATGATCAATATTTAATTTAAGGAGTATGAAGCCATTAACCCTCAAAAACATATCATCTTTGATGTTGATAAGCAATACAATCAGCTGAAATTAACGTGAACTAACAGTATGCCAGTACTATGATTATAGTTATGAGTCATATATCTCATCTACTTGAGAGAGAGAGAGAGAGAATGTTGCATGCGTAGGTCGACTTCTTTGGCGAAGGTGCTTATAAAAGCATAAAGGAAGACAAGGAAACAAAGGCCAATTTGTATTTGAATATATCATAGACACGAGAATCTGATTGAAAGAAACATTTGTAATTTAGACAATTAACAGTCTTCCACTATATGAAGGACATTTGTATCGGAGACGAGGGATTCTTTAAAACTACTCAATAGAGAAACATGATCATGATTCAGGACATGGGCGATTGCTAGTGATTGCTGACTCTTTCAGCACCTATGAATCATCATCTATAATGGGATTTTTGCCACATCAATGCGTGTCATTAAAGGAAAACCTTCCTTGTCAACAGGGTTTTTATGCTATAAATTAATCATAGCGGGTTCAATATTGGGGATCAATCAAGTTATGCCATCTGATGGGCTTTATCTTCTTAACAACTAATGTACATTTATCTTATCTTCTTAACAATGTCATATCGCGTTAATAATCTTCGAAACGTACAGCCGGGTTGGACGCCAATTGCTGATATCACTATATATATATTTGTGATATGGACATGCAAAGCTAATTAAGCTCCAACAGACTTGAAGCATAACTAAATAACCAACCAAGGACAATAGCTTAATTAGTATTTAATTAATTAGTTAGTACTTAAAGCATAAGATGGGCTATTTGTCGCGGAAAAAAAAACAAACAAATTCCCCCCTTACCTTATCATAGCTATCTTCATGAAAGGGTATTTTGATCACCATTTCTCGAGTGAGTTAGAATAATAATAAAGATTTAAAAGACATAAATGTAAGCTCCTATTGCAATCGGAGTTCAGATATATGTAAGTATGTATGTTTGGAAATATCTATAAAGCTTAATTACATGCACATCTATATGTATTCATGAATTTTTGGGCACACCTATTTACTTAAGTATGACCAAGATTTTTCATACTTCGTATATTAATTAATTGGTGGCTTATGCGCAATTCTGAGCTCAGCTGCGCTTATAGATGATCTAGAGATCAACTTTTAGGCATTTGATCATAGATTCTATTCTCGATCTACGCTTAGAGCACAAGCTTTCTCTATGCTAGCTAGCTAGCTAGCTGTCATTACTTTAGACAACATAGGAGGGCACATAGCTCTCACTAGAAAAGGCTAGCGCCTTCCTGAAGCTTTTATCTATCGGGTAAGTTTATTCTGAATTAATGAGGATTAAGGGATTTCGAGATTGGTTTATTTCAAGGTTAGTTTATTTTGGGTTAAGGGGTTAAGGAATGGGATAGAAAAAAAAGTAGAGTGACGATGATAAGTGAAATAAAAATAAAATAATAATAATAATTTTTTATGTTTAAAAATAATAAGGGATACAAGCGGACCAGTTTTCTATCTTTTTCCAAAAAGAGAATGAGTACTTCCACAATGAATAAAGCCAAAGATAGAGCTGCAGCGGCCTTGAATCATAAGCGATAACACAGCTTCATCTAGAAGCTGTGTTCTAGAGAGAGAGAGAGGAAGTGTGGAGAGAGAAAGAGATGAAGGGGATGCGGACGGTGGGGATCGGCATGGACTACTCTCCGACGAGCAAATTGGCGGTCCGGTGGGCGGTCGACAACCTTGTGGACGGCGGCGACCGGATCCTGGTGATACACATCCAGCCCGGCAAGTCTGATCATCCACAGAAGCAGCCCTGGGAGGACTCTGGGTCACGTACGTAATAATCTCTACTACAAAAACGTCTCCTCCTGGTGTTTAATTTGTATTCCTTTAGCAATATATACAATGTTTTGATGAGGGTCGTCATGAATCACTTCAGCTTTGATTCCTCTTGAGGAGTTTAGAGTACTGAATGTATCCAAGCAGTATGGGCTCAACCCAGATGCTGAGGTCTTAGATATCCTTGAGACTGCCTCAAAAACTAAGCAGGTATTGCTTGCAACTTAGTAACGTACACAATTCTTGCAGAGATTATATGACCAATTAATTGTTGCATTTGATTGATGAGTTGAGAGCAGGTGAAGGTGGTTTGCAAGATCTATTGGGGCGATCCAAGAGAGAAGCTGTGTGATGCAGTGAAAGACCTTAAGCTGGACTGTCTAGTGGTAGGGAGCAGGGGTTTGGGAATCATCAAGAGGTCTCCTTTTGTATCTCTCTGTTTATCAACTTCCAAGTTGAGAAAATTCTCTTCTTGCTTTAAGCTAATTGTTTGTTAAATGGTTGCAGGGTGTTGCTTGGGAGTGTGAGCACCTATGTGGTCACAAATGCCACCTGCCCTGTAACTGTTGTAAAGGGCCTCCCTGCTTGAAAGGACTGATGGTGATGATCTATGCCCTGACCACCGTTCATCTTTTATATGTGCAGTATCCTAGTTCAGAGTGGCCATAGTACACGTCTTTCATGGAGTTCATAGTTGTACTTTCTGATGTATTTTGAGGCCCCTTGGTTAGATAAAGTCCTATTGTAGAATGGTATTTAACATAAGACATTCTGTTTTCATTTAATTAGGGTACAGATTAAAGGCAGTCGATATAGATGTACAACTTTGTATCTTAGTTTTTACCGGCTTACAAGAAACCTCTGTTTTGTATGGATGTATTGATAGCGGGACTACCATCATGTTTATATGAGGCTATAGTTATAAGTGAAACTGTTAGAGAGGAAATCTAACTGTTGACCGGTCAAATAGTCAATGTCAAATCCTATTCCACACTTAAGTATCAGATGATTGCAGTTAAGTTCTACTCCTTTGAACGTTGTTCAAATCAGAGATGTCAAGTTAAATGGAAACCTAGATTGAACCTAATTTAATAATATAATTAAAACTAAATATCAGGATTAACTTAAAATAATCTAAATTAATCTAATAAAAGCCTTAAATTATCTAGGATTACGAAATTAATTAAATAAAGTATAAAGATCAACCTAAATTACTAAATCCAGAGAAAACACATCTAAATCTATTCATTAACTTAATCTAATCTAAGAAGTAAAAACTCCAAATATTAAATTATTCTAAGGAAATGCAGTAAAGAAAACTTTAAATGAAGAACAGGAAACGAAACTATCTAAACCTAGATTATCCATCTAAAATAGTAATCTAAACTATTTAAAACAGAAAAGACTAACTAAGAATTGAAGAAACGAGGCCATAGTATTAAATAAATTAACTTACAGGAACAGAAAACATCTTAAAGGACATGAAGAAAACCAGGCGCGCAGGCTCTGTAGAATGTTTTCGAGAGAGAATACAGGGTGAAAGAAGAAGAGTATTTATACTAGAGCAGTTGGATAACTTCTGTTGGGTATGTTTTCCACGATCTTCCGTCTTTTACTCTTGATTTGCCGCGTGTCCTATGTTCTCTGATATTTCCTCGTTTCTTCATTATCCTTATTTTGGCCGATGACGATTACATCTGGGCGATAAGCTTCTGGCCGATGGCGATTGCGTCTGGGCGATAAGCTTCTGGTCGATGACGGTTGCGTCGGGTTGGTGGGCTTGTGTATGTAACGTCATCGGTGTTCTTTCTTATATCATTTCTTCATCGTCCAAAACTGACATCTTGCTATCTATGAATGGACAAAGTCTTTGGCCGATAACCTGTGATCGCTTTTGGTCGATAAACTTCTTGTGTAAGAAAGATCATCGTTCTTAGTCAACAATGTTATCGGTCTTAAATCATCATCATTCTTGATTGGTGGTTTTTTTATGATAAAACAATCATCATTTTTGATTGATGATTCTTCTCTTTGATCGATGAACTCTTCTGAGCGATATCGATGGACTTCCCTAAAAGTCTGTCGACTATATATATTATGCTGACATGTTAATCATTGATTGGTTAGCCATTATATTGGCTAACAGAAACTTTTGTTATCGTATGTGATGGTAGAATGTCCTAAGTGGAGCCTATGTGGCATGATAATCCTAGGTTTGAGGGGGGTTTAGTGGGAGGAAGTTATTGGGTGGTTATTGGGGTGAGATTTGTGGTTATCATGCCATGTGGCAAGGGGCACAACTAGTATATATATATGACCAAATTATAATCTCCATGCATGTATGAATAGAGCACATATGAAAATGAATGTATGCGAAAAAGCCCATTACCACGAAGGAGATGGTCTGAACGAAAGAACTTGCGAGCCGAGGGGAGTTACAATAACTGTTTAGTAAGTGGGTGCAGTTAGTAACAACGGTCAGGGAACAAACACGATGGATAATTGCACAAGAACTTATGAGCCAAGGGGAGTTACAATAACTGTTCATCGTATACTTTCGTATTTCGCATCACCCTCTCTTGTACATCAGAGAGGTTGGATTGATCGCTCACAAACGTTGTCGTTAAAACGTTGCAAACTCAATCAAATATAAATTTATAATCCTTATTCAATCACTACACTACTAGGTAGGATAGCGGTGAAGTCGGGAATCGATACACAGGGAAAACGTTGGAAACTGAAATCAATTCTCAAAACCCTAAAACTAAGGAAAAGAATCAAAGATAGAATAGAGTTATTTAAACTAATAAATAAAAGAGATAAAAGGTTGATCAATTTGAATCAATGGAGTAGTTACTTAGGAATTACTCAATCCGCCCTAGTTTCGTTATTAATCTTCTCTAGTTATCATCTTGTTCTCTTCTCTCAACATTATGGATCATATGGCTACAAGCTCGCATGAATTCCTAAAATAAAATTTATGTTCCTAATGACATAGCCTATCTTTCTTGGCATAGATTGTCTTCGGTCCTACGATTACTTTAAGTTATACTACTCCTAATGACCTTGGCACAACCTATCCTAGCTTAGCATAGCCTATTTCACTAGCAAACAATAAATCACATAAAAACCATCCTATGAATCTCTACAATCAATCACAGAAATCATGTAGGACTGAAAATACGTCAAGGAACTCTGTTCCCTCAACTCTATTAACATTAAAATCATATTTATAAGATCATGTATCGAGAAGTTTACAAAATTCAAATCAAAGAAGATTAAGAACTACATTAGGGTTTCATGATATTCCTAAGTATAAGAAGTTAGCTACTCATCTTATCAATGAAAGCCATCTGGTCGAGGAAGAAAGCCATCGTTGTCCACCGCCTCCCCATCTTCTTTTTCCTTCTCCAAAGATAATCAAAAAGATGTTTATTTTTGGCCAGCCAACACCTTCTTATAGGTGTATTCCCGGAATTAGGGTTTTGGGTTGAGTTGGACCTCTAGTGCAACTCGGATTTCCTAGTTTAATTCTGACAGCCTCTTCCGATCACGACTGGGTTCAATCAAGTCAGAATCGGAAAACGTGGTCAACACAAACATTGTAGATTAGGAAGTCTTCTATCAGCTCCCGAAGATTTGATAATATTCTGACTTATCTGAAATATTTGACGAATATTCTCCTGAACGTCGACGGACCAGTTTCCAACAACTGTATATCTTTATAGTATTCCAAACTGGTATTAATCTGTCTGGAATCTCGCCAAGTGTTCAACATGAAAGTTGTAGTTCTTGAAGTCTTCTATCACGTACTAAATTTTCAGAATATTTTGACTTATACAGAATATATAAAGAATATTCTCCTGACAGGCGAAGAAGAAGTCTTTATCAGATAAATTCATCGTTTTAGTCGAAATTCTTATATTTCTTCTCAAATCATGATTAAACCTGAAATCAACTAACAAACTATTAATACAATTACTCTAGGCCTAACAAAGGTAATTTAAGGGGTTTAATTAAAAATAATTAGTGAATTATCAAGCTCGTGCTCTGTTCATCAAGATTTAAAGTGTTTTCGCTGATCGGAATGAAAACCAGTGCGAACAACTTGCAATCTAACTTATTTAAAAATGTTCCATACAGAATAGAGCCAGGAGTGCAGTCCTCCTTTCAATAACCTCACGATAAACTCACAATAATCTGAAACAGATATATATCATGTAACTCCACGCGTCGCTATTCATCAAAATTTAAAGCGTTTTCGCTGATCCGGACAAAAACCAGTGCGAACAACTCGCAATCCAACTTAAAAATGTTTCATACGGAACAGAGCCAGCCAGGAGTGCAGTCCTCCTTTCAATAACCTCACAATAAACTCACAATAATCTGAAACAGATATATATATATATATATATATATATATCATGCAACTCCATGTGATATCTTGGCTTTAGCATACTCCATTAGTCTTCTTGGCCATGACAAACTTCCTCCAAGCAGCAGTGACTGATCTCTGAGTCTCAAGCTCTGTTTTCTTACAAATGGTCCCATTTGGCGCCTCAGACGACGACGATACCTGCTGCTTGCCCGGGATTTTGTCGAGCTCCTGCAACACCTTCTCGATGTCGATGACGAGCCTCTCCGCCAATGTGCGGCTGAAGTCCTCCCGGATGACCACGCGCAGCACCGTGACGTGCTGAGCATCCGGCGGCATGGTGTAGGCCGGCACAATCCATCCGAACCGCCTCAGGTATTCGGACACCTTGAACTCATCGTGCCGGCTGTGATCCTTGAGCGAAAAGGCCACCAGCGGCACCCCGTCGTCCTTCGACACAATGTTGAACCGCCCGGTCCTCTCCAGTCCTTTCTTCAACACCATGGCATTCTCCTGGCAATTCTCCATGATGTTCTTGTATCCCTGTCAATTAAATACGATCAATTTCTAATCAAGAACAATAGACATCATTCAAAAGCTAGCAACAATTTCTAAGGCAATGGCTCCATGCAAAATTACCTCGAATCCCAAGCGAATCAATTGGTAGTACTGAGCAATGACTTGGCTGGCACCTTTGGAGAAGTTGAGTGTGAACGTAGGCTGATCAGCTCCGAGATAGTTGATGTGGAAGATGAGCTCCTCCGGCAAGTCCTCCTTGCTCCGCCAGATGGCCCACCCGATGCCGGCGTACACGAGGCCGTACTTGTGGCCGCTGACGTTGATGCTCTTCACCAGCGGCAGCCGGAAGTCCCATTCGAGCTCTGGATACAGGAATGGTGCGATGAATCCCCCGCTCGCCGCATCAACATGGATCGGTATATCCCAACTGCATGCAACCAACCATCAACAAAAATGCTAAAAGTTATAATGTAGATCGATCTTAACATTACTGGGGTGTAATTAATTATTAGCTAACTGATCGAAATGGTTACCCTGTTTCCTTGTTCTTCTGAGTTAGGAGGTCATTAAGGAGCTTCACGTCTTCAAACTCTCCGTTGAGCGTCGAGCCCAGGATGGCGGCGACGCAGATGGTGTTCTCGTCGACCATGCCGACGGCCTTCTCGGGGTCCATGACATAGTAGCCATCTCTCAGCTTCACCTCCTTTAGCTCCACCTCAAAGTACCTTGCAAATTTCTCCCAGCAAACCTAAAGATACCATCAGGCATCAGTGTCAGATTATTTGAAGATTTTTGTATGAATTGTTGGGAATGCAAACAGGAATGAATGGTATACTTGGACATTGGCACCGGTGACAATGTTGGGCTTGTCACAAGGCTTGCCCTCGGCCTTCCTCTTGTTCTGCCACTTCCTCTTGAAGGCCAGCCCGGCGAGCATTATCGCCTCCGATGAGCCCACCGTGCCCACGCCGATGGCCGTCTCTGATTCCTCGAGGGGTGCGTTGAAGAGATGGGCGATCATGTTCACACATCGGTTCTGCATTTGAAGGTTTGCCAAATTAAAATTTACAACTTCAATGCAATATGCTCATTCAAATTAATACTACAAACGATCAACATACATTTCTATCATTCCCATTCGAGATTTCTTAAAGGCTATGCTTGTCTGGAATTTTATGTGTCTATATATGGCTATGGTGGTATATTTCCTTAATACATGCATAAACCTATAATATTGTGTGTTTAGTTAATTAGTTGCATGCATCACCCCTTTCAATTCAATGCAGCGATGTCGATGCAGCATTATACAATTAAATAATTAATGTCGGTGCATCGGTTGATGGATACATCTAACCAAACAAAACAGGTAGTCAAATAGGATCTACGAGTGGCCACCCAAAACCCAATACCAACAACGTGGGCCCGTCCCTGAGACTAGTTCCCACCTCATATCATGCATACATATTCCGAGAATAAGAATTTTGAGAACAACCAACTTGGTTGCTAATGATTATTGCTTCAAAATTTTCTCATGTGGTGGGAATTATAAAACATGCAAGCAACTCCATTGCTGCTAGGTGGTGTGGGCACCCAGTAATCCTCAATTTAAATCACTTTGAAGGCCCTTCTGGAAACAGCTAGTCCACGTACGGCGTGAACGTGTCTCAATCTCGCAATGACTAAACATCAACAATAATAGCTCATTGTCATAATAATGCATCGGAAAACTCAGGGTGACCGGCGACACCGGACAAATCACTCTCTTGGATTCTTCATACGTTTGTTGGCAAGATCTATGGCGGACAACGCAATCCTATCCATCCATCTCTCATGCTGCTATATATGCTAGCTGGGATATTTATGGAGGATGCTAAAAATTTGCCCTACACCGTAGAGTGGGAAGGCTTCATGTGGTGAAGGTGAAGGATTGGCACGAATATAACTATTAATTTGAACATAACATAGTTAAGGATATCTTTGGAAAACCCATCTAACTAAAATTAGATAGGTCATTCACGTTATACTGCCCGGCTTGGATGGTTCTTTCATACTGATTAGTCAAAGCAAAAGTTGGGGGATACCAATGGAAAGAGTCAAGCAAAAAGGCTGGCTACATCTGCAAATTAATTAGCTGAAGTTTTATTCCTATCACGACTTGTAGCGTGTGCTTTTTCCAAAAAAAAGTCCCTTCGAGTAGAACCAGCTTCTCGGTCAGATTACTTTACCATGCGTATGCGTGCGTGTTGCGATGTGCACCACACACAATTTTTAATAGCATTATTTAAATGCGAGTTTATTAAAAGTCTATCCATACACCAATGGGATAGTTTGCAGCAGAAGATGGCAACTCGTGATCTATATATACGGCTGTTAGATCTATAGTTAAATACTCTAAAATTCGGATTAAAAAGTGCATAACTATAATTAAGTTAGTTAAAACCAATTAATTAAGCATGGTGATCAGGAGGAGGCTATATAGGGGCGGACCTGGAGCTCGGTGGTGACGGGGTACTCGTCCATGTCGACGTAGTTCTTGTTGACGGAGGACATGATGAGCTTGTCGCACTCCGGCTCCATCCATGTGGTCACGAACGACGCCAGGTTCAGCCGGGGGTTCCCGTCCAGCATCAGCTCGTCGTTGATGATCTGGTACGCGGCCTCCTTCGGTATCGAGCTATCCGGCATCCTGAACCTCGGCAGCGCCGTGCGCACGTACCTCGACGCGAACGTCGAGTGCACCGACTCGTCCGTCACCCTCGCCTCCGACAGCACCATGTCTCTCTCGCTCTCTTTCTTTTACTTGTCAACTAATTAGAGAAGCTAGCTTATTGTGTACAAGCAGAAGGCATTGGAGCCTGTATATATAGAAAGGATAGGAGGAATGCTAATGGGCAATGGATCGAAGAAGTATTTTAAAGGAGGACAATGACGCGGGTGCCAAGCCACTTGGTGGGATGCGCGATGGGGGGGTATTTCGGGGGTTTTGGGATTTTGTGGTTTGTTTTGGATGGTTTGAATCAATATTTATTTATCATATAAGATCCAATACATCTTTATTAAACGGATAAAAATGCCCCATCCAAGTTAAGTCCGTATATCAACCTTATAAGGAGCAATAACGGTTAACTTGCATTAATTCATATCCCCTAAGTTTCTTTATATATATTCTCTAAGTTTGCTTTATATAAACATGCATTAATTCATATCAACCTAAGTTCTATTAATATTATCTTATGCAATATGCAATATGCAAAGACTTATATTTATTTTATATACCCTAAGTTATATATTTTATTTTATATTTTATATTTTATTGGCTATGTTTTATGGTGGCAGTGAACAAAAAGCTATGACCAACCTTCGAACCATGGATCACCTACGGGTCAATACAGCAGTCTAACTAGACAAACTACATGGAGTTTCTTAAAATTTTATATTAACAATAACTAAAAACTGTGACAGGGGCACAGGTGAGTACTAGTCAACCTTATAAGTAGCAGTTTCGGTTAAACTGCATTAATTCATATCCCCTAAGTTTCTTTATATATATTCCCTAAGTTTGCTTTATATAAAGATGCATTAATTCATATCAACCTAAATTCTATTAATATTATCTTATGCTAAGACTTATATTATTATTTTATATACCCTAAGTTTTATTGGGTATGTTTTATGGTGGCAGTGAACAAAAAGCTATGACCAACCTTCGAACCCTGGACCACCTACGGGTCAACACAGCCATCTAACCAGACAAACTACAGGGAGTTTGTTAAAATTTTATATTAGCAATAACTAAAAACTGTGTCAGGGGCACAGGTGAGTACTAGTCAACCTTATAAGGAGCAATAACGGTTAACCTGCATTAATTCATATCCCCTAAGTTTCTTTATATATATTCTCTAAGTTTGCTTTATATAAAGCTGCATTAATTCATATCACCCTAAGTTCTATTAATATTATCTTATGCAATATGCAAAGACTTATATTTATTTTATATACCCTAAGTTAGACTTATAATATTTTATTTTATATTTTATTGGTTATGTTTTATGGTGGCAGTGAACAAAAAGCTATGACCAACCTTCGAACCCTGGACCACCTACGGGTCAACACAGCCGTCTAACCAGACAAACTACAAGGAGTTTGTTAAAATTTTATATTAACAATAACTAAAAACTGTGCCAGGGACACAGGTGAGTACTAGTATTATATATGGGTGGCTTCTCATTGATCCGCTAACATAGTAACATGTAGACTAAATTACCTTAATCAACCTTATAAGGAGCAATTTCATCAACCTTATAAGGAGCAATAACAGTTAACCTGCATTAATTCATATCCCCTAAGTTTCTTTATATATATTCTCTAAGTTTGCTTTATATAAACCTGCATTAATTCATATCAACCTAAGTTCTATTAATATTATCTTATGCAATATGCAAAGACTTATATTTATATTTATTTTATATACCCTAAGTTAGACTTATAATATTTTATTTTATATTTTATTGGCTATGTTTTATGGTGGCAGTGAACAAAAAGCTATGACCAACTTTCGAACCCTGTACCACCTATGGGTCAACACAGCCGTCTAACCAGACAAACTACAGAGAGTTTGTTAAAATTTTATATTAACAATAACTAAAAACTGGGCCAGGGGCACAGGTGAGTACTAGTCTATTATATAAGATTTAATGCATCTTATCATATGAATAGAGATGTCCGACCTAAATTAAACCTTGGATATATCAGACGATCAAGATAAAGCCATATACAGGGTGACGGTTATCGAATGATTAGGAGAGAGATGATGATTAGTTGGAGGTGGTGATTGCTTTGTCAGGTGGCACGGGGTCCACACTTAACCAAATGTGGAGCCTACATGGATGAAGGAAATTAACGAGGGAGGGGGCTAATAGGGAAGATGAGGAGTTAGTAGGTGATTAATGTAAAAGTTAATGTGGGAAACATAAAAGTTAGCGGTATGGACGCTTGTCAAGTCTGAACCCTGTTCTAAAGTAAAGGGCATCGAAGAAGCCATCGGTCTTTGTTTGACGCCAGGAAGAAGTACTACCGAAAGGCCAAATCGGGCACCATTATTCGAAGTTTCTTTTAGACCGGAAATTGGAAAATTCAATGAGGAATATTTGGGAACGTTCTGGATTCATTGAACCGAGTCAATCCTTTAATTTAACAAAACCCCCCCCCCCCCCCCCCCCCCCCCACACCCCACACACACACACATATATTTTTTTAAGGTTATAATCCCATTTGATAGGTTCATTTGGCTGATGTATTAAGGAAAAGACTAAAATGCCCTTGATTGATAATCCTATTTACTTGCATGGTGGTGGCGGCGCAGCGGCAGTGAACGGCGCGGTGGAGTTGCCGGAGTTGAGATCCAGCGATCAAAGAGTTGATCGGCGATGGAGAAGGAGGAGGAAGCAGCGGGGTGACCTCCTGAGGCTTATGGAAGCGTCAGGAGGTCACGAGGTGGCAGGGGCGGTGGTGGTTGCAGATGGCATGGTCGCCGGCGACCCAACTCTTGCGATCCAAGCTTTGATCGAGCTCGGGGATGGAGGAGGAAGCAGCGGGGTGACCTAATGAGGCTTATGGAAGCTTTAGGAGGTCACGAGGTGGTGGAGAGCGGTGGTGGCTGCGGATGGCATGATCGCCGGAGTTAGGATTTGGCGATCCAGGCCTTGATCGAGGCCGGGGATGTAGGATGAAGCGGCGGGGGTGACCTCCTGAGTTTTATGGAAGCTTCAGGAGGTTACGAGGCGGCGGAGGGCTGCGGTAATAATGGATCTCGTCGGCGGTGGGTTTGGGTTTAAGGCGTCGGCGTCAATGGGGGCGGTGTGGAGAGCGGTGGATGTTGCAGGAGGGTCAGGGCTGATGAGCGGAGGTGATTGGTGGTGGTTTCGAGGTGTGGGATGGCCGGAGTGGCAAATGGCGATGGCGGCTCGCGATCGAGCGGCTTGAGCCGATGGCGATGGCGGCTCGCGATCGAGCGGCTTGAGCCGATGGCGAGTCGGGATGAAGAAGTCCCGACTGGTGGTCGGCTTGGGGCGAGCCAGACCGAGTTGGAGGGTGGAGAGAGGAAGAGGAGAGAGAAAACGAGGAAAAATAGGGAAAAGGGGTAGAAAAATAGAAAAAAGTGGTAGAAAAATTGGGAAAAATACGGAAAAAGATAAAAAAAAAATTACAGAATAAAAGTGGAGGTGACTAAAGAGACTCTTGATGGAGACTTTCAGCCAATTAAGTTGTAATTTAAAGAGTAATAAAAAGATGAAAATACATGAAAGATGAAAATACATTTAAAAAGATGAAATTGAATTTAGAAAGATGAAAATGAATTTAAAAAGATGAAAATGCGGGAAAGATGAAAATGAATTTAGAAAGATGAAAATGCATTTGAAAAGATGAAAATGAATTTAGAAAGATGAAAATAAATTTAGAAAGATGAAAATGAATTTAGAAAGATGAAAATGCATTTAGAAAGATAAAAATGAATTTAAAAAGATGAAAATGCAAGAAAGATGAAAATGAATTTAGAAAGATGAAAATGAATTTAGAAAGATGAAAATGAATTTAAAAAGATGAAAATACATTTAAAAAGATGAAAATGCATTTAAAAAGATGAAAATAAATTTAGAAAGATGAAAATGAATTTAAACATATGAAAATGAATTTAAAAAGATGAAAATGATTTTAGAAAGATGAAAATGAATTTAAAAAGATAAAAATGCATTTTGGTCAATTTTAGATGGTCAATTTTCCAAATTTTATTTACAATTTTGATGCGTAAATCAGCTTATTCTGGCTCGATTCCGGATCTGATGTGATCTAATTCGGTCCAAACCGGGCCAATCTGGCTGTAATCTAGTCAAGTATGGATTGCTGGATCTGGGCATGATCGGATTCAGCTGTGACTGAGCTTGATGGGCATGATCTGGTCCAATCTGGATAGTCAGAGGTGACAGAACCCGGTGGTAGCAGCGCCGAGCTTGAGAGAGGAGGGGCTTGGGCAGAGTGTGGTGCTCACCACCAGCGTGGAGCTTGTGGTTGGCTTTGGCCGGAGGAGTTGGCTGGAGGTGGGAAAGGGGACGGAGGTGGAGAAGACGAGCTCGCCAGAGTTGAGGTGGTTAACTGCAGTTGGACGGATGGGCGACGAGGGGTGACTGCGGCGACTGCAGGTCGAGATCGAGGTGGTGCCGGAGCTTGCTGACGGTCGCTGGAGAAGAGAGGGGAGAGAGGAGAGGGGAGAGAGGAGAGAGGAGAGAGAAAAGGCTGGAATAAAAAAAGAAAAGAAAACAAGGGTATTATTGTCTTTTTGAGTTGATTTGGGCTTATTAATGTAAAAGAAATGAGTGTGGGGTTTTTGGCAAAGTGCATGGGGTGTGGCCAAATACCCCTTTAATTTACGGGAAATTGGTGAATAGTCCATTTGGGAGAACTTATTTCCTCTCTAGTCCACTTAGAAGTTTTTAAGGCATTTAGTCTCATTTTTTACAGCTGTAATTTTTTATTACTAAAATGCCCTTCCAAGATCCCCATCCTATCTTCCCTTTCCAGTGACTGTTCGTATTCCCAGTCACTGTTCGTATTCCCGGTGGAAAGTAACTACCAAAATAACTGGAAAGTAACTACCAAAAAAACATGGAAAGTAACTAAAAAAAAAAACTAAAAAATAACTACTAAAAAAACTGGAAAGTAACTATCAAAATTGAAAAGTAACTACAAATTTTTTACACAATATTTTTTAAATATTTTTAACTGCAAAGTGAAAAGTAACTATAAATATTTAAAAAGTGATATTCCCCCACAAAAATTGAAAAAACATAATTGAAAAGTAACTACAAATAAATATTTTTCACAATATTTTTCAATATTTTAATATTTTAACTACAAAATGAAAAGTAACTACCATATTTTCCTAAATTGAAAAGTAACTACCATATTTTCACAATATTAAAAAAATAACTACCAGCATTTTTTTAGCTGATTTTTGCACAAATTTGTAGTTACTTTCCATTGTGTATCAAAAATAAAAAATAACCACCATATTTTTACAATATTTTTACAAAAATTGGTAGTTACTTTCCATTATGTATAATTGTTTTCTTTGGTAGTTACTTTTTGAAAATTGGTGTTGACATTTACTTTCTATGTCAATTATTTGGTAGTTATTTTTTTAAAATGAAAAGTAACTACCAAAGTTACTACTAGCATAGGCTCATCTTTTTTGTGGTAACAAAAAAGAAAAAGAAAAGTAACCATAAAATTGGAAAGTTACTATAAAAACAAAAAGTAACTACCAAAGTTACTAATAACATACACAAAAAAGAAAATAACCATAAAATTGGAAAGTTAACACAAAAAAATAAAAAGTAACCACAAAAAGTAATTGAAAAAAAAAACAAAATTGAAGCCATCGTCTGGACGGGGAGCTTTGGAGGTGACTTCGGGATCTAGGGGCGGGGCGAGGCGCCGGACACGCGGGGCGGGGGGGGGGACGAGGACGGGGATGGGGACGACGGACGGTGACGAGATTGGAACGAGAGAGTGACGGGGGTGGGATGGCGGCGGCGGATCTGGAGCTTTGAACCAGTGACGAGCTTCGGATTGGCGACGGGGGTGGGATGGTGGCGGCGGATTTGGAGCTTTGAATCGGCGACGAGCTTTGGAGCTTTGGACCGGCGACGAGCTTTGTAGCCGGGATCCGGGTTGGAGCGGGGCGCCAGACAAGGGGGGGGGCTGGATATATATAAAAATATATGTAATGGTATTATGGTATTTTTCTCTTATAGTAGTACTAAAACACTTAAGAACTTCTACATTGGACCAAATGACAAGTTAGTCTCTAATAAGAGACCATTTGACAAATCCCCCTTTAATTTATAGATAATTGGTGTTTAAATCAAATTTGTGAAACTTGTTGATGGGTACACCCATATCATTAGATTTAAGGTCTTAACACCATTTTACATCAGTTATGGATAGTTATGGTTGGTTATGGATTTTTGATGACCTTTTTACCCCTCTAATAACCCATATCCTAATCCCAACTATAACTCCATCGTCTTCCTCCCTCTCCCCCTCCCGCAACCCCTCCCCTCCCCCTCCCCCTCCTCTCCCCGTCCCTGCCCTCTCCCCGTCCCTCTAAGAAGAAGCCCTTCTTGGATGTCCAGTAGTCGACAACCACCCTGCTACCCGCCGGCCTTCTCCCGTGCCGTGTTGCACCAAGCCGGAGCCACAAGTTCTAGACATGCACGCCGTCCGTCATGCACCGGAGCGTGGTCACGGTGACGGTGAGCCATCCGTCAACGAAGTGGCAGGCACGAGGTCCACTTATTGACAAGGCGTAGAAGAAGAGCGGGTCAACGACGAGCCCTGCGACGCAAACAAGGAGGAACGCGCCGTTCCACTTGTGTGACAAGATGCTGCCGCCATGCTTGATAGCTTGAGTGTTGGTGTCGTCATCATCGCTGTCATCAATGTGGATGTTGGAGACGTGCGAGGATTCCACGTTGGCCATTATGGGTGTGTAACTATTTCAAAGATGAGGGAAAGATCAGCAGATGAAGCTTAATGGGTTCAGAAGGAGAAGGGATCCTAAGAATACTACAAATAGGATGATGGTTGTAGTGTTGCATCAAGTACTGAATAATCCTCATTCCCTGTAACTTTGTTTAAGCCTTTGGCCCAAAAAAAAAAGAAAAAAAAGAAGCTTCCTGTATCCGGAGAAATCACATTGGCTCTTCCTGGACACATATTCTCTTTTCTCTTTTCTCTTTTCAGTATTCTCTTTTCTCTTTTCAGTTTTCAGTATTCTCTTTTCTCTTTTCAGTTTTCTCTTTTCGATTTTCAGTATTCTCTTTTCTCTTTTCAGTTTTCAATTTCCTCTTTTCTCTTTTCTCTTTTCTATTTTTCAATGATGTTCACGAATCGATTGCAGTATTCGATCCATAAAAAAGAGAAAACACATAAAAGAGAATGATGAGTGAATGTATTGCATTCCAGTATTCTCTTTTCTCTTTTCAGTTTTCTCTTTTCAGTTTTCAGTTTTATCTTTTATCTTTTCTATTTTCAGTATTCTCTTTTCTCTTTTTCAGTTTTCAGTTTTCTCTTTTCAGTTTTCAGTTTTCTCTTTTTAGTTTTTAGTTTTCTCTTTTCAGTTTTCAGTTTTCTCTTTTTAGTTTTTAGTTTTCTCTTTTCAGTTTTCAGTTTTCTCTTTTCACTTTTCACTTTTCTCTTTTCTATTTTCTATTTTCTCTTTTCAATTTTCTCATTTAAGTTTTAAGTTTCTCTTTTCAGTTTTCAGTTTTCTCTTTTCAGTTTCCTCTTTTCTCTTTTCTTTTTTCTTTTTTTCAAGAACACCAAACTCATTCGTGAACATTAGTTGAAAAGAGAATAGTGAAAAAGAAAAATGAGAATATATCAAACCCATTCATGAACATTAGTGGAAAGGAGAATAGTGAAAAAGAGAAAAGATAATACACCAAACACATTCGTGAACATCAGTGAAAAAGAGAAAAGAGAATAGTGAAAAAGAGAAAGGAGAATATCGAAAAAGAGAAAAGAGAATAGTGAGAGAGGAGGAGCTCGGGGTTGGGTTTCAATGGAGATAGAGTCGCTGACGGTGTGGGGTTGGGTTCCGGCGCCGCCACCGCCGCCGGTCCTCTCCTCTCCCTGTCATCTTCTTCTTCTATCCCCTCTCATCTTCCGCCGGCGAAGATCGGGTCGCTTGCGGCGTCGGTTTTGAGAGAGGAGGAGCTCGGGGTTAGGTTCCGATGGAGATAGTGTCGCTG
>OY986964.1:31956541-31983294 GCA_963920575.1 Narthecium ossifragum
AAAAATAGTGAAAAGTAACTTGTATATAGAAAGTAACTTGTACAAGTTTACTTTCCACTGGTTTATTTCTATTGGTTTAATCTGGAAAGTAACTTACTTTCCATTAGGTAGTTACTTTCCACTGGGAATACGAACAATTACTAAGAATATGAACAGTCACTCTGGAAGGGCATTTTAGTATTAAAAAAAGATGTTTGCCCTAAATGCCTTAAGGAAAAGGTATTTGGTGTTTTGGGCAAATATTTCCTTTTCAAAGCCCTAAATGCCAATTATCTCTAAAATCAATCAGATTTCATGTACATAGGCATATAATCACCAAAATATATAATAATTAAACCACAAGATATTGAGAGTCAAGGTAAAGAGTACAAAATAATAGATATACAACCCTCATCTTTTCACCTACTACAAAACTAACTCTCAATCATATAAGTACAAAATGACGTCTCGTCACTGTGCATCATCTCCACGAGGTGCACTGGACTCGAGCCAACCTGCATGTCCTCCTGCACAAAACCCAAAGAATGAGCTCGAAAACTCAGTAGAAGTCTCATGTCAACAATTCAGGACACCGGTGTACACCAAACCTATCTTAATATAATGGGCCATGGTATATATGGTCTGGCTAGTCCGGGTGAGACTTACACGCACAATCGCCGCGTTCGGCCGTCAATGCTCACGCCTGGACCCCTCTAAACTCTATACAAGTCTCAGTATACTAGGATAGAGAAAACATCCTCAACGTAAGTTCTCAAATCAAATCAAAGTTTTCAATCGACATACGGAGATCAAAATCCATATGTTTAGTCACCGATACAACTCCCCCGTTTGGTGTGGGGATACCTTATTCCGGGTTAAGGGGGGTTAAGGAATTTTGGGGTTAAGGAGTGGGGATAAATTTATTCCCATTTTGGTGTTTGGGGATAAGTAGTAATGATTGCTTGGAATAAGGAAAAAGTTTTTGGGGTAGTAGATGAGATAAGGGTAGGGTTTGTAGCTAATACCAAAAATACCCTTATATATAATGTGCTCAGAATTAGATTAATGTAATTATGGGAATGTCGACATGCGTCCAGATCTGTCTGTTAATTGTACGCAAAGGAGAGGGGAAGGAGACCTTGGTCAGAGAGAGGGGTTGGAGATATTGAGGCAGTTGAGGGTAGTATGGTAATTTACATCGTGGTGCAGGCTTTGAAAACTGGGTTTGCTTAACCTGGGATAAGCCACTATCCCTGCCTAACCCCATTAGCTAACCCCGATCTTGTTTGGGGATAAATGGGGGGTTAAGGGGGGATAAACCCCCTTAACCCCACACCAAACATGCGTTTTAAAATTCCTAAACTCTGACTAGTTTAGCTACAAGATCTGACTAGACCCAATCACAATTCAGAATGATTCAATTTCCTGGATTCATGGCTCTAAGTCGAATCCAACATTCCTAGCATGCATGCACAAGCCAGACAAACAAATAATCAGTCAATAAAATAATCAATTAATTCTCATCCTACATACATGCATGAATCATCATATATATTAACATAACATGACATAGATAAGCTTACAATGGCCTCAACCTGCCCAACAAGCATTAAGCACATCAAATCCATCACCACAATATATATAGCATCACATGAACACAACAAAAATATTATGATACATACATACATCATAGCACTAACACAATTATATAGTAAACATAGCATAACATTCAAAAAACCCTAGCAGGATTAGGGAGGTAACTCCTACCTCAAAAAGGGAGATCGACACGTGCACGTTAAATCACGTGATCTGAAACTCACTCCAAAACCGATCGATCGATCGGGTGATCACCAATTACACAAAGGAATCAGTACCAAGGTCAGGTATTGCCTCAAACAGAGCTGAAGCCACCATACAAAGATAAAGCTCAAGAAACGGATCGAATCGACATAAAAATCATTGAAAACAGATGTCGGGAGCTCAACATTTAAAGAAATCGGTGCACAATAGCTTAAAATGCTCCGCACAAAACACCGTCCATCTTCTTCCTCCAACCCGACCTCACCAGAGCTCCACCGGACGCGTCCAACGGCGATGAAACAGCCACGAAAATGTACGAAAAGAAGCGTAGTTTCCTCCCCAACCCAAAGCATCATCTTTCATGGCGGATCGCCGGCCAGAGCTCTCAGAAAGCTCGCTGCAACCTCGCCGGAGAAGATGGGATCAATGGTTTGGAGGTCTGTTTTCTGACGACGTCGGGGTTTTCTGTCAGTCCTTCACTGACATTACAGTCGCCGAGAAGAGGAACGACATCGTCCCCGGCGACCCGTCACCGGAAAGTTCGTCGGAAAACGCAAAAATCATCCAAAAACCCTCAAAACAACGCGAAAAAGACCCGAAAAGGCATGGAAAAAGAAATGAAAGGTGGTAGAAGCTCACCTAAACAGAAATAGAAGAAATCTAGTGAGATTTCCCCCTAAATCTTCAAATCTTTCCTACGAACTCCCCCTACCCCGCTCTCTTTCTCTCTCTCTCCCCCCCCCCCCCCCGTTGGCGCAGTGTAAATGTGAACCTCTCGCCGGGAGAGGCAACCGACCTCTCTATGGGAGAGACAACCAGAATTCTCAAGAGGAGAAAACAACCCTAATTCTCATTCATCAAAAAAGGTCCCCATTACAAACCCTAAAACCTCCTTTTATATGTTTAAGGAGAGACCAACTCATACATGGACTCAAACATGAGTTAACTCAATCCAACTAATTAAACTCGGAATTCAAAGAGAAGAAAACCGTCTAGAAATAGAAAACCTGCTAAAAATAAAAAGACCGTGTCGTGCCCCGACCCGCAGAACCCAGACCGGGCCGAGACACGAGGGGGAAAACCTACATCTACCAGCCTCAACTGGCGAAAACAGTTGAGACTAACAAACAGATCAGCTGGCGGAAAGAACTGATCAGCACAGAGAAGGGCGGAAGCAAGCTTAACAACAATTACAACAACATCTATTATAAAAACGTATAATAGAGTATAGGGGTTCTAGAACAACAGTTCTACAAAAGGAGAGTACAAGGACAACTGTCCACAAAAGAACAACACCCACTGGAGTCTCCACGAACGCACAGACGAAACCATCCTGACCCTCAAACATAGTCAGGAGCTGGCGCGCTGCCACGGGACGATCGAGGGGGTAACTCTGGGACAGAGCGGCCACCTGCACCTGCAACAAACACAGTCCAGGTAGGCATGAGCAACAGCTCAGCAGGGTCCTACTCTACAACTCCCACAAACAAGGGTAAAGCAACCGGACACACTCTGATGCCAAGTACCGAGGCTTGCCAAGGATCCCATAAACCCCGTCAATAACCCGAAGGATTCCTGTCCTAGGTGCGTATCTCCGATAACGCCACTGCTTAGGGGTGGGCCACTCCGATAAGATAAACCATGACGCAGGGTGGACACGACGCAACCAGTAGGACACCCTTCTCCAAGCGGGATCTCCGCACTTAGCGGAACAACCGAGGTTAAGACTACCATCACTCGGTACTCCAAACAGCAGAGTCAACAGAAAACCAACCTACCCTAGCATGCCAAATGCACAGGAAAACAAGGCAGGATAAATATGATAAAGCTGTAAACAACCAACACAGCAAGGGCACACCTTCGGCCCATTTATACTAAACACTCCCGAGGGTCATGACTCCCTCGGTTCACCACAAAGCGGTAAGGGCATACTGTCAGCCCATTTATTCTACACACCCCGAGAGGCATCACCCTCTCGGTTCAACCACAAAGCGATAAGCATTCATGCATGATCCATAACAGGACAAACCCCGAGGGCAAAACCGTAAAAACCACTTGCATGCGAAGCCCCGCGGGCAAAACAACACTTAAAGCAAGTAAAAACCCTCTCTGCACCGAAGGAGATCGATCTCCTATAGCAGCAAGATCTATCTTCCTCGAGGCTAGAAGCACCCGTCCTGGTCACCCCAACGAGATCGATCTCCACCCATATGAAGATCGATCTTGTATGTGACCCTTGACGTACCGACGCCACCCACCACGAGATCGATCTCCCTCCCAGGGAGATCGGGAGATCGCTCTCGCTCGGGTGGGGCGTACCACCCCAAACAAGATCGATCTCCCTCCCAGGGAGATCGCTCTTGATTGGGTTCTCCGGCGGCCGGACGGCGAGGGATACCGCCGGAAATCTCCATCATACCTCACCAAACTAGGTGGGCTGGTAGCTCTCAGTGCCACGAAGTTACTCATGGCTTCAAAACCGGAAAACACCAACTCCACAAGGAGATCTATTGAAATCAAAATCGGATTTCAAAACCCTTACACAAGCCGGAGTTTTGAGAGAGAACCCTACCTCTACAACGCAGCTTCGATCCACAAGGTCTAGCCTAGGACCTTCCTCGCCTCGCCACGAACCCAACGAGCCTTCAAGCTCCAGGAAAGGTGGCCGGAGGAGGAAGAACGGCGAAGAAAAGCTCAGCCGGCCAAGGGAAAGAAACAGAGCTCGGGGAGAGAAGGAAGAAGAAGAGAAAGAAAAGAGGAAGGGAAGAAGGGGATAAGGCCGGGGAAAGCCGGAGAGGGCGGGGAAAAGCTGGGGGGAGGGGAGGGAAAGTCTTCCCTCCCCTGGACAGGGGAAGCGACGGCCATCGCCGTGGTCGTCCTTCGAACGCCACCACCAACAACTTCCAAGCACAGAGAGATCGATCTCCATGCCATGAAGATCGATCTCCTTTGCCCAGAACGGCAACCTCCAGGCACAGAGAGATTGATCTCCATTGCCATGTAGATCGATCTCTCTTGCCTAGAACGGCAACCCTGGGCTGAGACTCAGGCCCAAGCCCAGAACTTCCGATCCCGGGTCCACCTAACCTTTCTTGTCAAACACAAGCATCGACCAAGGTATGTGTGTGCACACCCAGTGTGATACGACCCACGAGGCTTAATTTCCCAAATTACCCCTGATGGTCAACACGAGCCACAGGAATGGAGGGACAGGTCCTCACAGACCGATAAACTGTCTAAAAAGGAAAGTTTTCCACAAAAACAGAATTTTAACCCATAAGGAAAAGGAATCTGGAGATTTGGAGGTCAAGGTCATGGAGAGATCTTCGATCTCCGATAAATCTTGATGGGCTCGTCGAGCCGGTCAAATCGACTGGTCGCACGCCCCGATCGGACATCGTGGGTGTAAGTTATGCCCATCCGACGGTCATGGTCGTACAGAGATCTGAGTCGGACGGATGGAGTTCGAACCCAACCGGATCACCTAGGGAGCTGCTCCGGCTCGGACTCAGTCAGGTCTGGATCTGGAATTGGTCCTGCATCACCCGTCCTCTCTCTCTCTCTCTCTATGTGTCTGAGGAATAAAAGAGAAGGAGGAAGGTGTGTGTTTTTGCAGAAAACACCCTGCAAGACCCAAAATTACACATAGGCCCTAATATTTTCTATGAGCCCTTACATTTTACCTTTCTTTCGCAAACGAGTAGGGAACCAACAACACATCGTTCCAATGAAAAAGGTGGGCCAAGAAGAATGATCACGAAAAGTAATGTCCACGAAGGAAGCTATTGATGCAAAGAAAATGGTTTGGATGGAAGATCATGGAACCACATCACTCTATTATTTTCTATAAGGCCCTTACATTCTACCTTTCTTTCGCAAACGAGTAGGAAACCAACAACACATCGTTCCAACGAAAAAGATGGGCCAAGAAGAATGAACGTCACGAAGAGAAATGTCTACGAAGGAAGCTATTGATGCAAAGAAAATGGCTTTGATGGAAGATCATGGAACCACAGCGGTTAACAAGCAAGCATAATGAGTATCTGCACAATAACCATCCTAACTGCTACCAATCGCATAACTGGCGAGGAAGGAGTATAAAAGCCAGAGAAGAAAACTAAGAAGGCTCTCTTGCAATCTAAAAGCAAAACTCAAGAGCACAAACTCTTTGAATCTTAGGAGTAAACTCTTCGTAATTTTAGGAGTAGATTTAATTTAGCTCTCGTGAGCCGGACTCGCACCATTATACTACTGCTGTTACATCCGTAGTCATTTGATCCATGAGATAAGTTTGCCAAACCACCCTTGATACCGCGTTCTTTGTAAGTTTGACGGAGCCATTTTTCATGGTGCCGTTAGTTGTAATTAATAAAATTATCTTCTGACGGTGTCACTTACTAATGCCATCAGAGTAAAATTATTTGTACACTTTGTTATTTAGCTTTTCATCGTATACCATTCTGTTTCGTAACACCCTCTTCCGCATGATGAGAGGGTTAGAGACCTCATGTCCATGCATCAAAGACCCTAAAGTGTTTTCGGTGACTAGAATGAAACCCAGCGCAATGAGAAAATGAGCCTACCTTAGTTAAATTTTTAAGAAACGATAGCTAACACAGCATTTGCGATGTGGCAAGTCACATCCGTAAGACAGCTTTTCATTTCTCAAAATTTACAATTAGATTTCGAGACGGGCATGTATGAATCAAGCGTTTAGAAACGAGGATGAAAGCTGAAAATTAGGATTTAAATGTTATGCTGATTTGGCAACTTAACTGACGTGTCATGTCAAGTCAACCTGAGTTGCAACACCTCAGCACCACAGTTAAATTATGTTAAACATCCAGTTGACTATTCTATCAACCAATTGCAAGTATTGACCGATTTAAATCCAGGGAGGCAAAACACAAGAAATTTAGCTCATTAGTACATACATGGAATCTAAAAAATGGGATTTGCCACTAATCATGTTAATCTCTGCTGTCCTGGGACATGTTTTTCCAAGGGAGCCAACAGCAAAACAGGACTGCATGTTGGAATATTGTATGTCACTGGAGGGGATGAAATGAAAAAGAATTGTGGAGGGTGGATGGATCCTACCGGAAAAAACAAAGGAAATAAATAAATTCGGAGAACCGTGCTGTCAATCTTGGGAGAGACGTGAAAGCCTTCCCATCCTGCGTAGTTGATGCCGCGGGCTTTGAGAAAAGGAGAGAGAAATCCTTTTTCTATGGCTGTCAATCCAACTCTAATCTCGAATGAAATAATGATAAAATGATACGATGACTTCGAATTTTAAGTTTTAAAATGAGTCTATGAGTATTGCTTCAATCTATGGTGATCAGTTAATATTTAGCTGCTCATATTTTTATAGCTTATACTTTAATTCTTCAATAAAGTCCTCCTTGCTCCGCCAGATGGCCCACCCGATGCCGGCGTACACGGGGCCGTACTTGGGCCCGCTGACGTTGATGCTCTTCACCAGCGGCAACCGGAAATCCCAATCGAGCTCTGGATACAGGTATGGTGCGATGAATCCGCCACTCGCCGCATCGACATGGATTGGTGTATCCCAGCTGCCGGCATGCAATCCCATATCAGAACATGCTAATTAACTGAGATGAACCTGAAGATTACTGGGTGTAGTTAATTATTAGCTAACTGATCGAAATGGTTACTGTTAGAGAGGAAATTCAACCGTTGACCGGTCAAATAGTCAAAGTCAAAATCCTATTCCACACTTAAATATCAGATGATTGCAGTTGAGTTCTGCTCTTTCGAATTAACGAACCAGAGATGTTAAGTAATATGGAAATCTAGATTAGACCTAATTAAATAAACTAATTATCAAGATTAACCTAAGAAAGGCTGTAAATTATCTAAAATTACGGAATTAATTAAAGCATAAAGATCAACTTAAATTACTTAATCTAAGAAATGCATTTAAATCTATGGATTAACTTAATCTAAGAAAGCAGTAACTTATTCTAATGGAAAACAGTAAAGAAAGCTGTAAGAAAAGCAATAAAAAGGACTAATTAAACCTAAATTAATCTTAAAATACTCCTATGATCATGAATAACAAAAACAGTAATTAAAAGACTAATTTAATCTTACTTAGAACTAATTTAACTTAATTAAACTATGGAAAAGAAACGGACAGAAAACTGAAACGAAAAGAAATCCATTAATCTAGAATTACAAAACAGAAAGAAAAGAGGAGAAGACGATTAAAACGACTACATTATTGAGATTATGCTAAGAAAGCAATAAAAGACGGCATTAATCAAACTGAAAGCTTTATTAATCAACTTACAGGTACAAAAGAAACGAAAGCCATGCTTAAGAGCAGGTTACAGGTTGTCGGGGGGGTTTACAGTGGAGAAGAGAAGCTATTTATACTAAGGAACTGAATAACTGCTCCCGCCTTGAGGGTTGATGGCGTGGAAAGAGGAGATCGTGTGCGAACTGCTCCGTAACAGCTTCTCCCACGTCTGTGTCTGGTTTGGAGAGTACACGTGGTCAATTCTCGTTCATTGCATACGTCATGATTACGCTGGCTTACTTATCGTTTCTTGTCCACGTCATACCTGCATGTGTTTTTTAACCATATTTGGCACACGTGTTAATTGCTTTTGGACGATAAAATTGAGTAACATGTCCAATTGTGACTTTTGGGCGATGATCGTCCATAGTCCTTTAAATGATGGTGCCATATGGACGATATCGTCCATTTGGTTAAAATTCTATCGTCCATTTTGGTCGATAGATTCCATCGTTTCATTTGGTCGATATTTTATCGTCCATTTGGTCGATAGACTCTATCGTTCATTTGGTCGATAAGTTTCATCTGGTCGATAAGTTTCATCTGGTCGATAAGATTATGTAGTTATCGTCCATTTAGTAATTGTTTTTTGCTTACGTGTCCGTCATTTATGAGTTAGCCATTATTTTGGCTAACATTTTGCCCCCCATGCGGTAATCGAGGAGACACTTTAATGACGAGGTGACCGCATCATCCGGGATTTGACCGTTTTGCCTAGGTTTTCAAATTTAATCATGGCGGATGTTTAGGAAAATGAACCACTGCGCCGTTTCTTTTCTCTATCCAAATCTTTTGGGATCCGGCATTTAAACCTTCTGGCAAGTAACGACAAAAAACCCTTTATTTAAATCCCTTCTTTTAGCCAGGAAAGAACTTTCTTCGCCTGTCTTCTTCTTCAAGTCTCCTAGGGTTTTACTGCTCTTTACCTACCTCCGCGGCGGTTCTTTGTTCTTTTCTTCTTAACTCCGGCATTTACACCCATTCGTCATCATGGTTCGTGAAATCAAAGCTGATAATGATGTGCAGAAAGAAGTGACGTCCGCCGTGGGAGATTTCAATGAAAACATGAAGTCGGATGATATAATGAGCGGTTATCTGGTCCGGGAAGGTGACCTTAACTCTCAATTATTTACTTTGGGTCCTTGATTCATTCCGAAAAGTATTCCTTCCCTTGGTTCCGAGGAGACTGTTCTTGTGAATTCTTTTCCTATTTCTGGCGATTTGCCCTTTTATGAAACCCTAAATCTCTCTTCTCTTTCTTCAAAAAACCCTATCATCTCATGGCCATTGGTTGATGACACGTTTGTCAAATGGTATAATAGGATGATTGGCCATTCTGAGACTAGGTCAATTTTTTCTAATGCGGGTATCTTAGATTTCCTTGACTTGAGCACCAGGGTTCCTCTTCAATACTCTAATTTGCTTATTTCGTCGCTCCTTTTTTGGTCGACAGAATATAACAATTTTGTCTTTCCCTTTGGTTCGCTCACCATTACTGTGTTGGACATATCGCTCTTGACTGGCTTAACTCCACTTGATACTTCTGTATCGGCCAATATGGACGTACCCAAGAAAGAAATTGTTTTTGAGGCCGATAAGAATTATAGTCTTTTCATTAGTTACTATGCCAAGTTGTCTGAGAGCGATGGCCCTCCAAACTCTCTTGAACGATTAGCGTTCATTTACTATTGGCTTTGTAAATATGTCATTTGCCTTCCTGTCAAAAAACCTGTTAAGGGGTATATCCCACTCGCTCGGGATCTTTCCTCGGGCAAACAAGTTTTTTCTCTTGCTCCTTTTATTTTGTCGGCCATTTATCGAGGAATGTATCTCGTCCTTGAGCAGTTGAGAGAAGGGGGTAACTTGACGGGATTTGGTCCTTTGTGGCTCGTCCAACTATGGCTTAGAGCTTACTTCCCTGATCTTCATATGCCACCTTCATCGTCATCGGCCAGAACTCAAGGCCATTTGTATCTTTCTTCATCTTCTATTCCCAAGTCCTTTCGACAGGCCTTCAATTATTTCTATACTCTGTCCAATTTTTCTTCTTATCGCCCATTCAATCCTGAGTCTCATCCATCGTCCATTAAGCCTTTGCTTGACCTTTCTTCAGACTTAGAGTCTGATGATAAAATATTAGCTTGGGCTCATTTTCTCATCGGCCGTGACCTTCATTTTGATACGGCTTGGGGCAAGGCAAACAATAAATGTGGAGTAGAAGTGTATGCTCCCAATTTTGCTGCTCGCCAATTTGGCCTTAAACAATCTTGGCCAGTGCCACCATACTTCAGCTTCAATATCGTCGCTAGAGGGCGATGTGTCTTTTTAGACATGGAGCGAGTAATTTATGTGGATAAGAGAGAATTGCTGCTCATCAAGAGGTTTAAGCTTAGATCTTTTGAGCCTACTAGCGAGATTGAAGCTAGTATCACTGACAGCTGGAAAGAAATGGTCGATGAACGTCTTTTCTTTGCTGACAAGGACCTAGTTTTTGAAAAGTTCATTCCTCCAAAGGAGAAGAAAAGACAAAAGCAAGTGGCTGCTAGTCATCGACCAAGCAAACGAAAGACAAAAGGTATATCTTCATCGTTCTCCTTGATTTTTTGATATCCTTTCTTCATTTAATACTATATGATCGATAGGTTCAGACGATGAGGGCAATGCGCCGCCCAAAAAGAAGTGTGGTAAAGGAAAAACCGTCGTCCAACCTCAACCATCTTCCTCTCAAAAAGATCAATCATCTTCTCGGCCAATTGCAGAGGAAAAGGTTGATTCTCCTAGCAGCAGTCATCGAAGCAGTCAATCTGCTCATGTCACGTGAGTATCATAACATTTTCTTTCTTGTTATGTTTGCCTTTTCCTTTTGATACTTAAACTTTTGCGTCTTCAGGGCTGCTGTAGAAGTGGGCTCTAGTACTCCGAGCTCTTTATATTCTTTGTCTCCTTCTCGACCTACAACCAAAGTTCCTGAGGTTGTGGTTGATACGTCTCCATCACAAATGGTCGAGGAACATCCTCCAACTTCTCCTGATCATGCTGATGAGAGTGTGCCTCCAACTTCCTCGGCCAAATCTTCCTCAAAAACCAAGGCGCAAGTACGTTCTGGTGGTAGATTCAAACGACTCACCCAAAAGAATATAAAAGTATAGATAACTTTTATTTTATTGATGATCGATTCAATCGACCATTCTCTGACTTTTAACTCTTTTAGGAGCCGAGGAAGCCAAAATCTGGTGGTCAAGACTCTGGTCGAGAAGATGAGGATGAAGACGATAACAATATCTTTGACGTCTTAAATACGACTCCATCTAAACCAGGTTTGTCATTAACTGGTAGAAAGCTCGTTCATGGTCCGTATAGTTTTTTACGAGACCTTGGTAATGCGAGTTTATCTTCTGTATCAGCTTCTCCTAAAATCCCAGCTGCTCCAACTCAAGTTGAAGATCTCTCAGCCAAAACCGTTAAGTCGGGCATCGCTGCTTCTCCAGTTGTCTCATCAACAGAGGCAATAATTGCATCTCCAACAGCCCATCGCGGCGTCCCTGAACAAGTGATGGCCGATATTATATCACCAACTTCTCATGTTTTGACATCAACTACTGATGTTCAAACAAGGGCGACTACTAAACACCCTGCAGCTGCTCCCTCTGCGATGAAGACTTCAACTTCATCTTTTGTTACTCCCACTACTCATCCATCCAGTTCTACCTCTTCACAGGTATTTTATCGTTCAATTCGATTCTGTCGATCATTTCATGTTAACTCTTACTGAATGCTTGTTCTTTTCAGGGCGATCTCGCCCATTTAATGAATATGGTCCAGGCCTTCTCGGATTCCTGGCATTCTATAGTGATTGCCAAGAAAACGGCTGTTGACCCTGAAGTTGCACAAGGGAGTCAGCACGAAGAATTCAGGCGAGCTTTATCCCAATGTCTTGTAGTTTTGGACAAGCTTCCTGAAGAGGACTTCACCAGATTAGATAGTGAAGCACTGGCCAAAGCCATAACACCCTTTCTCTCTGTGGATCCTACAGTCTTAGGGTTTTCATCCAGTGACATGGACGATATTCACAATATTAAGATCAAGATTGAAAGTCTGACTGCTGAGAGAAACAACTTGATGAACGAGATCGTTCTTATTGGGGAACGTCAGGAGCGGCGTACCCATATCAAAGACATCATCAGTAATCGTGTTAAGCAGCTTCAGAAAAACACTGACGATATTGGCGAAAAAGAATCAGAGATCCTTGGTTACCAAAACCAGATGAAAGAGTTAGAGGAAAAAATCGCCCAGTGCACCACTCAAAAGAACTATCTCCTTCGCGAGACTACTCAATTGGCTGAGGAGGGCAACCAAATGATGCAAGAGTACGTCGCTTTGGAGGCGAATTCCTCAAAAGATCGCCAAATCGAGTTGAAGGGTGAGCTTGTGAAGAAAAAGCAACGCTTTAGGGCAGTCCGTGAAAAAATTGCTCTCTTATTTCAAAATCTCTCTTTGAAGAGATAATTTTTCTTGTCTGTCATGGGCGATAAAGTCTTGTAATGTAAAGCTTTTGGCCGACAATTTTGTAATGAACAATATTTGTCAATTGTTCTCGTCCAAATCTCAAGGACGTATTTTGTTAATTGCTATCGTCCATATTCTAAGGACGTTTTTCTTCTATGCCTTTTATTCCATTGATGGGTAGTATTTCTTAATGTATCGACCATTTATCATTGATCGATGCAACCCACCGTCAATATTCCTCAGTTGATATGATCCATTTGGAAATACTTGATCGACCAAGTATGGTCCTTCCCAGTTGGGCGACCACTTTCCATATTTGGGATCATTACGATCTATAGGTAGGATCGTTTTCCAAACTAGATCTCCTTCTTGAAACTCTTTTGATACCACCATTTTATTGTAGATATCGGCCACTTTTAACTTTTGTGCCTCTATATTTTCTAAGGCAATAGCTCGTTGCTCATCTAGCTCTAAAAGATTATACATTAATGCGTCTTCATATTCCTCACTAGTTGAGCGATCTTGTTCCATAACTCTGGGCGATAGAACATTTATCTCAGCCGGTAGCACCGCTTCTTGACCATAGACCAATTGGTAAGGCGTAACCTTAGCACTAGACTTAGGTGTAGTTCTATGTGCCCATAACGCTCTTAGTAAACCTTCATGCCATTGCCTTGGGTTATCGTCCATCATCTTTCTTATGATTGACTTGATGGTTTTATTGGACGCTTCAGCTTGTCCATTAGACTGGGCATAGTAGGGTGTAGAATTGGCCATATTAATTTTATACTCCGCCAAAACATTCTTTACCCTAGAACTTACAAACATTGTCCTTTGATCGGACACAATTGTTTGTGGAATGCCAAATCTACATATGATGTTTTCCCAAATGAAATTTATCACTTGATCATCAGAAACATTTTTTAATGGAATCGCTTCCACCCATTTAGTAAAGTAATCTGTCGCCACAATTACAAACTTGTGCAACATGGATGATGGAGGATAAATTTTCCCTATAATGTCTATCGCCCAACATCTGAATGGCCAAGGTTTGACAATGATCGATAATTCACTTGCTGGAGCTCGTTGTAATGGACCGTGTCTTTGGCATGCTTCACATCCTTTGGCATATATAGCACACTCCTCCCCCATGCGTGGCCAATAAAAGCCACTGCGCATTATTAGCCAGCGCATTTTGATGCCAGACTGATGTGCTCCACAAACGCCATTATGTATCTCGGCCATCGTCAATTTAGCCTCATCAGGGTGCAAACAGCGCAATAAGATGCCATCTGGTCGACGTTTATATAAAACGTCGTTTTGTAGAAAATAATGTATCGCTTTAAGACGGATTTTTCTATCGACCTTAAGCGATGGGTCCTTCAAGAAATCGACGATTGGGGTCCGCCAATCTAGTTGGCCATCAATTTGGCTTACCTCATTTGGCCGATGATATCGCTCTAGTGCAGTTTGTATTATACCAGAGCTAAAATCGGTCATGCCCCCCCAAGTGTTTTAACACTTTATAGCCTGATGCTATTTGGGCGAGGGTATTGGCCTCATCGTTCTGTAATCTTGGAACGAATAATAGTTCAAAGTCGTTAAAATGATTTAACAACATTAGAGCGATTTGATGAAATGGAATTAAGATATCGCTCTGGCATTTATAATGTCCAAGTATATGATTTATCACTAATTGTGAATCACCTTTGATTTGTACATTGGACACTCCTAAGTCTAACAAAATTTCTAGTCCGATGATTAGAGCTTCATATTCAGCCTGATTGTTAGTACATAATTGCGATAGAGTATACGCAAATTTATATTTGCGTCCAATGGGCGATAGGATCGTGATCCCAAGGCCAGCCTCACTGATAGTTTTAGAACCATCAAAGTACATCGTCCAGGGGGTGAACGCTACGTTATTAATCTGTCTCTCTAACTCCTTTGGTATATCTACACAAGGATAGTCAGCTAAAAAATCGGCCAATGCTTGGCCCTTAACAGCCTTTTGAGATACAAATTGAATATCAAACTCAGCCAAAGTTAAAACCCAATAACCAATACGCTGGTGCAAAATTGGTCGAGAAAACAAGAACTTTAATACATTGAACTTAGATATCAAGTAGACTGTTACAGGTTTTAAATAAGCTCTAAGCTTGGTACACATAAAATACAAGGCCAAGCACAACTTTTCTATGGCCGAGTACTTCTGTTCATAAGGTAACAACTGTCTACTTAGATAATACACTGCTCTCTCAAATCCATCTTTCCCATCTTGCGCTAAGAGACCGCCTATTGATCGGTCTACTGCAGCGATGTAGAGCTTCATGGGTTGTTCCAACCTTGGCGGCGCCATAACTGGTGGCGTTGATAAACATTGCTTCAAGCGTTCAAAGGCTTGTTGATGTCGCTCTTCCCAGACGAAATCGTCTTCATTCTTTAAACGTAAGAGCGATGAAAACTCTTGAGTTTTACCTGCACAATTAGCAATAAATCTTCTCAAAAAATTTACTTGACCAAGGAACTTTTGCAGTTCTTTCTTACTCTTTGGAGGACTGGCCTCAATTATAGACTTTGCTTTGTTTTGGTCAAGTTCAATTCCTCGCTGATGGACGAGAAAACCAAGAAAATTCCCTGCCTGTACTCCGAAGGCACATTTCAAGGGATTTAACTTTAAATTATATTCTCTCATTCGCTCAAAAGCTTTAATCAATTGTGAAAAGTAATCGGCCATAATTGGTGACTTCACTACAATGTCATCAACATAAACCTCAATAAAATGGCCAATCATATCATGAAAAATCAAGTTCATCGCTCGCTGATAAGTAGCACCAGCGTTTTTTAGACCAAAGGGCATAATAACCCATTCATAACTTCCAAGTGATCCTGGACATCTAAAGGCCGTTTTATGAACATCATTATCGGCGATATAAATTTGGTTATATCCAGAATACCCATCCATAAATGAGTATATCTCGTGCCCAGCGGTGGAATCAACTAAATTATCGACCGATGGCATGGGATACTCATCTTTGGGTGTAGCCAAGTTTAAATTTCTAAAGTCTATACAAACTCTAAGTTTGCCATTTTTCTTCTTAACTGGCACTATATTAGAAAGCCACTCTACGTATCTGGCCATTCTAATAAAGTTAGCGTTTAACAATCGTTCAATTTCCTTCTTTACTTCTGGGATTATGTTTGGAGCAAAGCGTCTAGGCGCCTGCTTATATGGTTTGAAATTTGGTCGAGTAGGAAGCTCATGCTCTACAATATTCCTATCTAAACCAGGCATCTCTTTATAATCCCATGCAAAGCAATCTTTATATGAACGCAAAATAGCAATGAGTTCGTTCCTTACTTTTTGGTCGATAAGTTTTCTGATGAAGGTTGGACGATGCTCCTCGCCATCACCAAGGTTGATTTCTTCCAAAGGGTCTTGAGCTTGCATATTTCCACGTTTGCCATAGGGGACTTCTTCCTTTTCTTCTTGGGGGATCTCTTTTAAACAATCTAGGTCATTCTCTTCTTGTGCAGCGAACGCTTCCACTTGATAAGCCATTAGCTTGGCTTTTAAGGCCGTTACAGCGGCCTGACTTCTTTCAGAGTCTGAACTCATCATTTCTGACTTGTGGCCGGTGATCGGCCAGCTTTGGGTGCAAAGACCACTGAGATTAGTCTTGCCGGATCAAACAATTCCGCCACACGCTCTTTTAACATAATGTTAGATATAAATATAGCCATTTGGGCGATCAATGGCAATTTCGTAAATATTGCCAATCAGCCAATAAATACTTCAATTTTGACACAACTGAAGTATTTTGGCAATAACTTTTACACCAAGTGTCCAAACTGACCGATTCTTGAACCATTGGAAAGATAACGAAAAGATCTACAACTTTGTTGTTGACGTCATCTCCAAATTCGGTCATTTGATGTATCAAATTAATGGTCAAAGGGTTTAGTGGCAAACTGATAAATAAGACCAAATGTCCAAAATCTATCGACCAGATTTTCTATCGTCCAAAATAGACGATAATGTCATCGCCCAAAATGGACGATGTCGTCCAAATCTCAAATCGTCCAGATTTCTATCGCCCATTTTCCTAATCGGCCATTAGTGCAGTCTAAGTATTTTGGCTATAACTTTCTCATCCGATGTTTAAATTGGACTTTTTTGGTACCGTTGGAAAGATAATTTGAAGATCTACAACTTTGATGTTCAACGTTTTCCCAGATTCCAAGGTTATCATCAGCAAAAATACAGCGGAAGACAAGAGGCGTTGTTTAGTAGCGGTTCCAGAGCAGTTTTAGACCAATTATGCAGTTCTGGTGGTTTCCACTTTCAAAAGCAACAGTTGCAGCAACTGCAGAGTGGTTTCCTGACAGTTTCCAAATCAGTTACCAGAAGCCCTATAAATTGCCAAGAAGAAGAAGAAAAAAAGGCCCCCGCCATCAAAGCAAAACTGCTTTTTATCTTCATATTGTCTTTTTATATTTATTAGCAATGTAGCTTTTAAATTTGGCCCCGGCCACTAAACTTTTTATCATTATGTAGCCTTTTAAATTCAGTAATGAAGCATTTTCCTTCATTTAAATTCCTGCATTTTCTTTCCTTTAAATTCCTGCATCGTCCTTAATTTCTAGGAGTAGTGCTACATTAATTTCTTCCATAGGAGTAGAATTATCATATTTTCCTAGGAGTAGTGCTACCATAATTCTTTATTTCTAGGAGTAGATCTACCTAAAATAGGAGTAGATTTAACATAGAATTCCATTTTCCATCCTCCATTTCCCATTTTCCATTTTCCATTATTCCCATTTTCCATTTCCATCTCCATTTCCCATTTTCCATTATTCCCATTTTCCATTTTCCATTCCCGAAAGCTTCAACACTTCTAATTCAATCATTCGAAGGAGAAGAACAAACAACCACAATCTCCTGATTCTTAAATGTTCTAACAGATTTTGACCTTGACAACGGTCATAATTTCTGTTCTAACAGTTACCCTGTTTCATTGTTCTTCTGAGTTAAGAGGTCATTTAGGAGCTTCACGTCTTCGAATTCTCCATTGAGAGTTGAGCCCAGGATGGCGGCGACGCAGAAGGTGTTTTTGTCGACCATGTCGACGGCCTTCTCGATCGGGGTCCATATATAACGTAATAGGCATCTCTCAGCTTCACTTCCTTTAGCTCTCCACCTCAAAGTACCTTGCAAATTTCTTCCAACAAACCTGCGTTCCCACGCAACCAGGATGAGATTAATTATGACGTTATAGGTTGTCGATATGAATTAGCTAGCTAATCGGATAGGAATTAAGGAGTGATTTGTACTTGGACATTGGCACCGGTGACAATGTTGGGCTTGTCATAAGGTCCCCCCTCGACCTTCCGCTTGTTCTGCCATTTCCTCTTGAACGCCAGTCCGGCGAGCATTATCGCCTCCGAAGAGCCCACTGTGCCGACGCCGATGGCAGCCTCGGAGTCTTTGAGTGGTGCATTGAAGAGATGAGCGATCATATTCACACATCGGTTCTGCATTAGGCTTGCCAAAATTTTAAAACATTCGACGCTATTTATAATTAAGGAGGTGGGCTGCGATAATTCAAGACTACTACATACAATTCAGATTAAAAATATGAGAATTAAAAGTATCCATGGTCAGTGGCGGATCCAGGATTTATATGAAGGGAGACGACTTTAATAGAAAAAATTTATTGTAGAAGAAAATATATAAGTAATTAATTAAAAAATTCAAAATAAGTATCTTATGACATCACCATAGCTATAAAAATAAACAATTACAATTACTTCATCGAGTTTTCATACTTTGATAGTACTTTGATAGTATTGCATAATATCTTCATTCGGAACATATTCAAAAATTTCTTTCTCAATGTATGGAATTAAGCAATCAGTAAGCCACTCATCTCCCATTCGATTGCGCAGCCGAGTCTTCACAACTTTCAAAGCTAAAAATGCCCTCTCAACAGTTGTCGTTGCAACAGGTAAAGTTAATGCCAAAGTTATAAGTCTGTAAACTGATGCAGGACCAAGTCCAGATCCATACCGGGCTGAGCCCGACCCGGAGAGGCTTCTAAGGCGATCCAGACGCGTTCGGACTCCATCCGTTCGACTCAGATCACCTTACGACCGCGACCGTCGAATGGGCATAACTTTTGACCCCGATGTGCGATCGGGGCGTGCCACCAGCCATTTCGACGGGCTCAACGAGCCCGACAAGAATCATCGGAGATCGAAGATCTCCCCATGACCTGGGCCTTCAAATCGCCAGATTCCTTTTCCTTATGCCCTAAATTTCCGTTTTTGTGCAAAACTTTCCTTTTTAGATAGGTTATCGGTCTTTCTATTTTTAGCAGGTTTTCTATTTCTAGTCGGTTTTCTCCTCTTTGAATTCCGGGTTTAGTTATTTGGATTGAGTTAATTCATGTTTGAGTCCATGTTTGAGTCGGTCTCTCCTTAAACATATAAAAGGAGGTTTTAGGGTTTGTAATGGGGACTTTTTGATGAATGAGAATTAGAGTTGTTTTTTCCTCTTGAGAATTCTAGTTGTCTCTCCCATAGAGAGGTCGGTTATCTCTCCCAACGAGAGGTTCACGTTTACCCTGCACCATAAACTAATTGGTAAACCAAATTAGTTCTTGTTGCAATCATCTTCTCAGCAAGACCAACAATCCCATGAAGCTTTGAAAAGGCGTCAGTAGAATATGGTGAATATATGTTTCAAGCTCATTTTTAAGTACCTCAACATCTAAAGGAGAGAAATTGGCCGGATATAACTAAGAAAGACGAAGTAATTTTTCCTTGTTAAAAGCGACAAATGAGTTACTTGGGTTCAGAGCTCCTTTACAAAGGAGTAAGTCAGTAGTTGTCTTAGAAAAGCGATCATTCAGCTCCATAAGTTGCAAATCAAATATTGTGTTAAATAACTCAAAACGGTAGCGGACCAAGTTTGTTTTCTCTATGGCACCATGTTTTGGCCGTCCTCGAGCTTTGAATTTTTCTTCCATGTTTGGGACTTCAACTTCAAATTCACGGCAAAAAGAATAAATCTCATTCAACAAAAACTCTCATTCTCTATCTTCTGCTCTTGCTATTTGTAGCCTCTCCTTAGCTAACTGCACCAACTTTATGGCATTCTCAATATCTTGGTCTGTTCTTTGCAATGTCTGTGATAACTTATTTGTTATACTAAGAATTTTTATCATCACGTGCATACTGAATATGAAGTCAAAAGACTGCATAACATCCAATAAGACACTAGCTTCAACTGATTGGGGATCATTTACCCCATCCTCCTTAATAATCTCAAGCACTTCAATCACAGAAGATTACATATGTGAGGACCTGCCCCTCTACACCTGTGGCTCGCTGTAGACCGCAAGGGCAATTTGGTAAATTGCGCCTTGTTGGTTTATTTCACACCCGCGTGTGCACACACTGGCCTTGTCTGTGTTCGTGTTTGTTTAGAATGGCTAGGTGAACCCGAGATCGGAAGATCTGAGCTTGGGCTTGTGTTTTAGCCCAAGTTTGCCTTTCTGAGTAAAGGAGATCGATCTGGATGGCTAGGGAGATCGATCTGGCCCTTTTTGCAAAGAAGATCGATCTGGATTTCAAGGAGATCGATCTCGATTGCCAAGGAGATCGATCTCACATGCCCTGGAGATCGATCATGATCGAGTCGGTGGGTTTTTCTCTTTCGCGAGGACGGCCGTCGGCCGTCGCTCTCCCCTGTCAGGGAGAGAAGTCTTCCCCTCCCTTTTCCCCAGCTTTTTCCCATTTTCCCAGCCTTTCCCCAGGCTTTCCCCTCCTTTTCTTCCCCTCCTCTTCCTCTTTCTCTTCTCTTCTTCTTCCTTCCTTCTCTCTTTCCCGCGGTGCTCTGTTTCTTCCCTTCTCCGCCGGCGAACTTCTTTCCCTCCGTTCTCCCTCCTCCGGCCACCAAATTGGGTGTTCTTTGGCTCGTTGGATTCGTGACAACGAGAGGAAGGCTCCTGGTGTGGTTTGGCAGCTTGTTGGCGATCAAATCGCGGGGAATCAGCCGAGGAAAGCGCAGCTAGGTAGGGTTATACCTACTGATGTTCTTTTCGGGTTTTCTTGAGATCTAGCCGTTGGATCTTGTTGATCCTTGCTTTGTTGGATTCCTTATGCCTTGTAGAATAACTGATTTGAGTTTCATATTAATCAGTTGAGATTTGAGTATGTTTTATGTATGATTAGTCTCGGATTTCTGGTTTTATGCTGTTCTTGAGAAACAGCCGGCTTGCGGCGGATTTTCCGGCCGGCGAGTACATGATCTTGGCTTTTTATAAACATAAGCGTTGTAGAACTACTCGTTAGCTTTCCATTCCATCTTTTTTCGTATTTTTCAGATTTATGTACGATTTCTTATGAATTGTTTTCTGAAGGGCTGCGTTGCAGCAATTAATGGGTAAGTTAGTTTGATTAACGATTTTGATTAGCGTTTTCCCGTTAATCCAACCGTTGGATGATGATGAATTTTGGATATGTTGATCATGCTTTATACACCTACTGGTGGCTAAGTTGGATCTTGAATCCGACGTCGTTTGGGCGTCGTATCGACGGGATCAATTAGCCCCTAAGTAGAGGCTTTGGGTGTTTTTGAATATAATATTATATTTCGGAATATAATATTATATTGTGTTTTGTTCATCACCGTTTTCGGGGTTGCTTCCCGTTGCAGGAGTCCGCGGTTGACGGTCGTGGTACCGTCGTAATGCCGGGACCCGCTGCGGATCGGCTGGCAGCGGTTGGTGGTACCGCTGCAGCGATCCAGTAGACTTAAATGATGCTTGACATACTGTTGCATGCCTTTCCTATTATCTGTGTATGTCATAGCATGCATTGTTGTTGTGTGCATTGGTTGCATTGGTTAGGGCGTGGGTGATCCTTGGGTCGCCGTCCCGAGGCTAGAAGCTCGGACTTAGCCCTAGGACCGGGGTTGGGTAGTTTAGACCCGGTTTGAATTGTGGTGTCCAGTCGAATCTTATGATAGGCTTAGAGGACTGGTACACATGATGTTTGATGATTGTAGAGGTCGTGTCGGCCTCAAGTCAGGTGTTGAGGATGCCATCGGTGACGGGTCTTATTCTTTGGGCAGTGTCCATTCCTGTCAGTAGGGGCATCAGTGTGGGCCCATGGCGAGTTGGGTGACCACAGCTGGAACCCTACGGCACTAGGCGTATCCAGGATGGGCCCAGTCCGTTGGGGTGACCATGGTTGGATATGCCTAGAGATCACCGGTGAATGGTAATGGGACCATTGTAGCTCACTCGAGTCTGGCTTGAGGGCGACACTGTTGCGTTTCACTCTTCCTTCTGTGTGTCGTAGTGTAGATCCCTACTGAGCTTAGTGCTCACACCTACCCGGGGCTGCGTTTTGCAGGTGCAGGCGTCAGTTCCTCTTCTGTGGCCCCTACCGGGCAGTTGGTCGGCGATGCGGCGGCGCCTGGTGGTCTCTGAGAGGTGGTGATCGTTTATTGCTTTTATACCTATGTTAGATAGTCTCCTACGGGAGTAATATTGTATTTGAACTTCCCCTCTCCGAGGTTTTGTATAATTAATACTTGAGTTTTAATTTGAGATTCGAGGTTTAGCCTTTTGATATTGTTTTAATTGGGGGCTTTGATGAATTGCTAGGGAGACCAATAGGTTAGAGGGAACCCTCGTCGTTCTTTTTCCGCGTTGGTTAGGTTCCGGTTCGCGTCGCCCGGCCCGGTTGAGCTTTCGCGGGTCGGGGCGCGACAACATATGCCTGAGTCTAATTAATGTATAATAATATGAACCCCAACGAGTGTCCCCAGCACGTTTCAAGCTAGTTTCTTGGTTCAATCATCGTCCACTAGCTCTCCACTATTTATTGCTTGAAGAATTTTGTCATGCTGAATGGCTTTAAGAGTATCTACATGATGCACCAACTGTATTCACAATTCTCATGGTAAATTCAAAAAGTGCCTTCACTTCAAAGTGTTTTCTTGCAACAACGACCAATGCCAACTGAAGTTGATAAGCAAAACAGTGCACAAAGAAAGCAGAAGGATTTTCCTTTAAAATAAGTGTCTTTAGACCACCTTATTTACCTTGCATGTTACTTGCTCCATCATAACCTTGACCGCGTATTTTGCATATACTCATGTTATGTCTAGCAAGTAAAGCATCCAAAGCTTTCTTTAGTGATGCAACCGTAGTAGAGGTGACATGCTCAACACCAAAGAAACGCTCAATAACATGCCCATTCATATCCATATATCTCAAAGCTACAGCCATCTGCTCTTTCATTGCCACATCACGAGACTCATCAACCAGAATAGAGAAATAAGAATCACCAAGGTCCTTTGTAATTAATTTTAGTGTCTCAATAGATGTTGCATGACAAATATCTTTTTGCACTATTGGTAAAGTCAATTGCAAATTCCCAAGAGCATTGGAAAAAGAAACTTTTCTCACCTCTTCGTTATGCTTAACAAGAAAATGGAGAAGACTAAAATAATTCCCCTGGTTATATGAATCTTCAGATTCATCATGACCTCGAAATGGTAGACCTTGTCGTAAAAGAAATCGAACACAATGAACAGCTTTAGTTAGCAAGACTCTGTAATCTTATTTCTCTTTATTTGATTTATTGATGAACATGGAAGAAATACTTTGTTTCTGCTTCATTAAGTTCTCACAGTTTTGTCTTTCTTCATTGTGAGCACTATTATGCTTTCCCACGTGTTCCCAAATCTTCTCTTTGTTCTTCTAATTGTTAAACCCTATACTCACAAATACATCACCATCGCCTTTATCAGAACCGTGTAATTCAGGTCTAAAGAGATAGCAGTATAAGCAAAATACTGCATTTTTTGCCACACTGTACTCCAACCAAGTAGGATGACTTTCAAACCAATCAGGTTTGAATCTTCTATTCACTTTCCCAAATAATATCTGTGGAAAATCATGATTACGAGGTTGAGCAGGACCCTTTTGTAAATAGGCTCTTCGGTATTCATCTCTAACATTAAAATTGTAAGTCCAAATCGGAGGTCTCAATCCAGAATCCGAAGGTAGACTTGCAGGATCAATACGCAAACAAGCCTTCTTCACATTAGAGTCAAGCACATTACTAAGTTGAGATGAATCAACTGGAGATGCTCTTTTGACTACGTATTTGTCCATGAGAATAACAAGCCTATACATAAAAAAGACAAGTTTCAAGAGGAAACCAAGCAGGATGCTTTCCGAATGTGCATAAGATGTGCATGCACAACAGTGCAAAAACTTGCTCATTAACCAAGGCTAAAAGGGCAATGAAGCTATCTGCCTATATATTAATATATAGTTGTGAATCTTGTGATTTTGGACTCTACTTGGGGTTGGGGAATCACACGCCATTGACGACGACCAATCTTCTACTAAATTAAAAAAAAAACATAGTGAAAAAGACAAGAAGAAAGGGGAAAAGATAGAAACGGACCTGTTTATTGTAGATATTGACGTAGATGTTGAAGAGAAAGGAGAATGATGGCAAAGAGACCCGTATCCCCAACCCCACCTAAACAAACCATCGTCTAAAGTTGTCGCGCCCCAACCCGCGAAGGCCCAACCAGGCCGGACGTCCCGAACCGAAACCTAACTAAATACGGAAATATTTTGGCGAGGGGTTCCCTCTAATCTACTGGTCTCCCTAAATAATTCATAAGCACCCTTATTTAACAATAATTCCAATCCTCAACAATATAATAAGATATAATTCAAAACCTCAAAAGGGTTAACATTTATACAATATACTCCTGTAGGAAACTATCTAAACAGAAACGGTGTATATGACGATCACCGCTCCTCAAGCACTGCCAGACGCCGTCGCGCCACCAGACATCTGCCAGCAATCAAGTAGGTCTGAATGTACGTCAAGGAACTCTGTTCCCTCAACTCTTTATAAAATAAAACCATATTCATAGGATCATGTCTTTGAAAAGATAACAAGAATCAAACTAGAAAATACAAAGAAGATCTCCTAAAGCTTCATGAGATCCCTAAGTACAGAATTAGCTACTCATCTTTGTGATGGAAGCCTTAGATTCGATGAAGAACGATTGGGATCCACGTTGTAGCTCCATCTTCTCCATAGAATCCTCCAAACCCTAGTTCTCTCTTTTCTCTCTATGGGGACTTCTAATTTTCGGCCAGCAAAAACCTTCTTATAGGTGTATTCCCAGAATTAGGGTTTTGGGTTGAGTTGGACCTCAAGTGCAACTCGGATTTCCTTGTTTAAGTCTGACAGCCTCTTCCGGTCGCGACTGGGTTCAACCCGTCCGTAATTTGGAAATGTGCTCAACATGAAAGATGTAGATTAGGAAGTCTTCTGTCCCGTCCCGAAGATTTGACATTATTTGGACTTATCTGGAATATGTGACTAATATTCTCCTGAGCGTCGACAGACCAATCTCCATCATCTGTTTATCTTCATATTCTTGAAAACTGCTATTAATGTGTCCAGAATCTCGCAAAGTGCCCAACATTAAAGTTGTTCATCTTGAAGTCTTCTATAAGTTCTCCAAATTTTAGGAATTTAGGATTTATCTGGAGAATTTGGTGAATTCTTTTCAATCTGACAGCGGAGCAGCGTAATTTTCACATATTAGTCCTTTTCTGTATTTTCCAACTTGAATCTTCATTCAACCTGAAATCAATTAACAAACTATCAAATACAAACACTCTCAGGCTAATAAATGTAAATTAAGGGGTTTAAGTATGAATATTTAGTGACTCATCAGTCCTCCTTGAGGTTTCACTACTTGCAAATCTTTACTAGCTTTTCCTCCAAGCTTCCCGGTGCTTGGTGACCTTACAATCACAGCCAACAGCTGTTGGATTACTCTCAAAGTACTTCTTCACACTCGAAGAAGATTTACAAAGGTTGTAGCTCTAAAAGGAATGAGTAGTAAACTCTTGCATAGACTTGCTCAGATGATCTCAATAATATCAATAATAATCCTAGCAAGTTTACAACAAAGAACTACTTATATATGGCCTTCATCCAGCTCAAAAAGAACCTCCAACGGCTCCCTGCAACTCTCCAACGGCTCCCTGCAACTCTCCAACGGCTAGTTTTTTATTCTGCGCGTTGCTGGCATCGATCTATGCATCGTCCGTGACATCGACCGTCATGTACAAAAACTCAGCCTTTTTGAGCAACGGTCGATCTACCCATCGACCACCGTATCGACCGTCAGGCTCTGTTGTGAAAAATGCTTCCCAGGGTCGATGCTCTAATCGACCGTCGCTTCTCCACTTTTCATCATCATATTCCACGGTCGACCGTCGCATCGTCCGTCGGATCGTCCATGAGCCTACAACATTTAAAACCACAAAATCCAAACTCCACGGTCGACCGGTCCATCGACTGTCGCATCGACAGTGAGGCTCTGTCAAAAAAATGGCTTCCCAGGTTCGATGCTTCTATCGACCGCGAACCAACATTTCATTTTTGTCAAGTATGGTGTATCCACCGTGCAACCCCGTGGTCGATCCATGGATCGACCGTCGAATTCCCACAAACGATCCATGCATCGACTGTCAGTACAATAAATCCTCAAATATTGAATTTAAGGCTTCCAATTAAAGGGGAATAAATATTAAACATATATTTTAGGCTAAATTTTCAATTAGTACCCTGTACTTTGGGTAATATTTTTATTTGGTCCCTATACTTCAAAAAGTTGTAATCATGTCCCTCAACTTTCATTTGCTCACTTATGTAGTCCTCCACGTCAGCTTCCGTCGAACGCCGTTAACGAGCTAATGGCAAACTAGTACGCGTGGCCCATTTTTATCCACGTGGCCATTTTTAAATATATTTTATTAATTTACTTGCCTTGTCAACATCTCTTCTCCCTCTTCTCTCTCTCTCTCTTCTCCCTTTCTCTCTTCCGACCAGCTCACCGTCGATGCCCAGCCCCGACGGCGACGGCGCCGTCGATGCCCAGATCCCGTCCTCAAATGTGCCCCCACCTTCTCTAGCTTCTCTGGCAACGGCAACAGCTTCTCTGGCAACGGCAAAAATTTCATGTGATGCATGATATTAGTTGTTGTTTGCATCTCATCAGATGGTGCATGCATCAACA